>KL289319.1:0-11271 GCA_000699545.1 Podiceps cristatus | reverse complement strand
TGTTCAGCCTGGAGAAGAGAAGGCTGCAGGGAGACCTTAGAGCAGCCTTCCAGTACTTAAAGGGGGCCTATAAGAAATATGGGGACAAACTTTTGAGCAGGGCCTGCTGTGACAGGACAAGGGGTAATGGTTTTAAACTAAAAGAGGGGAGATTTAGACCAAATATGAGGAAGAATTTTTTTGCTATGAGACCAGGCTTCCCAGAGAGGTGGTAGAAGCCCCATCCCTGGAAACATTCAAGGCCAGGCTGGACGGGGCTCTGAGCAACCTGCTCTGGTTGCAGATGTCCCTGCTCATGGGAGGGCGAGTGGACTAGATGGCCTTTGAAGGTCCCTTCCAACCCAGACTCTTCTATGATTCTATGATCATAATACAGTGTGGCTGACTGGGATGTTTTCTAATGTTTCTCTGGATGTTTCTCATCCAGATCCATCCCTGGGTAGGACATCTTGGTTTTCAGGCTACATATTTTAAATTAATTTTTTATTTCTCTCCCTTTATTGCAAAATGGCTAGTAGAAGGGCTTCCAGGGCAGAAAAGCAGAGTCCCTGTTTGTTCAAGAGAGCCCAGCCAAACATGATGGATACAGAAATTTTGCAGATTTCAACAAATTAATAAATCCCAATAATTTCAAATATTTAACACTGAGTATAGGTTATGCTTGTGCTTATGGTAATTGCTGAATTTGGCCCTTTTCTGTGTTTTCTTCTTCTTGTGTCAAAAATCAGAGCAATGATATATGTGCATTTTTTTTTTTGAAAGCCACTGATGAAAGGTGTCACATTAACAGAGTATTGCAATAAACACACACAGATCAGCCCAGTGAGAAAGAGATCCCCGTATCAGTGGTGGCGGCAGCAGGCTGTACCTGCGGAAACTGCCTGTCATGGTTTAACCCCAAATAGTAAACGAATACCACGCAGCTGCTCACTCACTCCCCGCCTCCCCAGTGGGGTGGGGAGGAGAATTGGAGAAAGAGAGAGAGCTTGCAGGCTGAGATAAAAACACTTTACCAGGACAAGAAAGAAAGAGCTAAAAATATATTAATGATAAAAATAATATATAAGGTTAACAATATGTATAAAATGAATGATGCACAATTTCTCACCACCTGATGACCAACACAGCCCGTCCCGAGCAGCAGCCAGGGAGCAGGGATATTCCCCCACAGCCGTCCCAGAACAGCAAGTTCCAGAGAGAGCACAAGGAAATAAACAGCCAAACGAATGAACAAACAGGCACGAATGAACAGAAAAAAAAGGAAAATAAGGGAACAAGAAGGGAACATGAACAGAACATGAACCGAACAAAAAAGAAACAGAAGGGGCAATGGCTGACCCTCAATTATACGGGGCATGTCATCTATGGTATGGAATACTCTCCTTGGCCAGTTTGGATCAACTATTCTGGCTGTACCTTTCCCAGGTTTTTGTACCTGCACATCAGCAAAACCTGGGAAACTGCAAAATGTCCTTGATCATTTAGCAGCAACCAACACCATCAGAGTACTATCACCATTTTTCACATACCAAATCCAAAGCACAGGAGCTGCTGAAGACAAAACTAGCTCTGTCCTGGCTGAAACCGGGACACTGACACACATAGAATAGAATCATAGAATTTTAGACAGGTCTGGGTTGGAAGGGACCCCAAGGATCATAGAGTTCCAACCCCCCTGTCATAGGCAGGGCCACCAACCTCCTGGCCTAGATCTACACAAGGTTGCCCAGGGCCCCGTCCAACCTGGCCTTGAACACCTCCAGGCATGGGGCATCCACCACCTCTCTAGGCAGCCTGTTCCAGCACCTCACCACTCTCTCTGTAAAAAACTTCCCCCTAATATCTAATTGAAACCTTCCCTCCTTTAGCTTTAATCCATTCCCCCTTGTCCTGTCAATATCTAAGCATAGACTTCAAAATCCTTGCCGTTCCTGCTCTTATTTCCTTTACATCATTTTCCAAGCACAACCAGGTGTCCGGGACCAGGCCTTGGGCCATCAATAAATACCTTGTGTGACTGAAGGCACTCAAATCTCATGTTGAATCCACAAAATGCCAGTTCTGTACAACCCTGGAGCATCTTCCCGTTCAATCATATGATTTGGGGGACCTGCTGTGCTCCACTGAGAAGCCATGGGATGCCCAGTAATTACCAGTGTGGAGCCTAAATGGTTCCTGAAGTACAGATCTGATCCCTCTTGAGTGACAACCATGGACTGTCCTGGCACAGAATGCTGGACTGTGTTTGAAGCTCACCATTTTGGTTCTCTAGCCCTGTATCTCCCATAACAGCTGCTCAAGATTAAGAAAATAGCATTAAAGGCCTGGCTGGTGGTTCTAACTCAGTCCTCTTATGTAAAGGTATAATTGCACATATGGTCCCTATCACATCCCTCCATGCAGCTGGGAATTATGCATAACCATAATTCAAATCTAGGCAATGGTAGAGTAAGGACTAGCATATCAGAAGAGAAATCAGAGTAGATCTTAACATCAGAGAGTGCAGTCACATCAGCCAGTGAGAAATTTTAAGAGAGTTACGAGGGTTCTAAATATGCCACATTATGATCTCAGGTCAACATTATACATTATGAAAATCCATTTACTTAATTACAATGACTACTCATGTTTGCTTATGTTCCAGAGATCAACCCTGTATCCAGGGTTTATTTTCATAGCCATATTGTTTTGATTAATGAGTGATTCATCATCAACTGATCAACATTACTCAAATATTGCACTACAAAAACATTGAAAAAGCCTGTATTTTGATTTTTAAAATAACTATTGCATAAAACTCCGTTCCACTTGATACCAAATGATTAATGTGAAATCAGACTTATGGCCAAGATCAGCCAAAAAGGTTTTCAGAGTGCTGTGATCTATTGCCAGTCTCCGTGTGCTCCCATTGAAGTGCATCCCTGTGACAGTGGAAGCTTCTTGCCCTTCTAGAGGTAAACAGCAGGGTATGTAGTTTGCCAAGCTACATCTGAATCATAAAATTTGTGATACCTTGAAAGCCTTCCAGGAATCCTTTGAAATCCATATATAACAACAATATGATTCTAGATGTCCTGCCAATAGCCCAGACAAACACTGGGTGTACCAGTCAGCAGTTCCTATTCCCAGATCCCTTACACCATCAATTCCAGCTGTGCTGTAAGGATCTCATTAAAAGACTTTTCCCTTGCACTGTATTTTCTCCTGAATTGGCCACATTAATGTTCACAGCCAGGGTAAAAAGAACTTAGTTTATCTCAAGGAGAGACATGCTGAAATTATTCAAGACAAAATGGGATTGTCTCAGCTCACTTTGCCACTTGATTCTAAGTGGTTCAGTTATTCCATCAAAACACAGCCTGTACTCCTTTCTACTGCTTCACATTTTGGGGAGCGCACAGGTGGGGCTGTGCCCTGCGGACTTTTGTACTTCCTGAATTCCTCTTTCTTGATCACTTCCAGTTTGCTCATTGCTAGCTCACAGCAGAGCCTGGCACTCTCCTGCAGAAACACGTCCTCACTTCCATCAGGATGCCAGGCTTGAGGATACAGGGTCAGATGCACGGCTTGTCTGAATCCTCTGGAGCCAACCAAGCTCATTTCCAAGGGGGTCCCAGGGAACCCTCTCCACACGACTGCCTGTAGTCTTTTTGGGGTCCAAGCTTGATGACTAAGTCCATGGCGTTGAACTTCATTTTTCTGCACTCTGAGAATGGCAGGTACTTTCACCCTGTGAAAGCACTCTGAAAATCTGGGGCTGAATTATTTTATGGTGTTGGGAACACATCCCAGGCTCATCATTGGTGGTAACAGCAGTCCCTCTGGTCTCATGTACTGCCATTCAATAACCCGTTATTAACAGTTGGAGGCAGTGATCTAGCCCTTCTGATTTTTCAATTCTGAATGCAGCTAATTAGTTATGATAATTAGCAGAATTACAGCTTTCCATTCCCCACTTGGGAGTACAATAGTCACAATCTTATAACCACCTATTTTATTCTCAATCCTGGCTTCCTGAGAAACGGCATCAAACACCTTGATTAGAATTTGAGTCCCACAGGGCATAAAAGGCAGAACAAAACAGTAATTTAGCAAGGCAGATTGTTAACATCATTTCAGTTCCTCTCCATTACAGCTCTGTTACAGTGCTAGGTACCAAGCATTGGGCCCACACAGGGCCCGATCCTTCAGGCTCTGTGGCAGCATTAGCAGGGTCTGGCTCTAAGTGATACCTGTTTTCCATGAAAGTCACGCTCTGAATCCTCATTGACCCTAGGTAAGCCCGAAACAGCTCCTCTCAGAGGCAAGAAAGGACAGTAAATCCTCTTAAGATTTGATTTTGATGTTGTTTGACTGCTGAGGTGTGTCCTCTAAGATGAAGGCTTTAGTTTTACTTCCAAATTCATTAAATACTATGTCTAGCAGTGCCAGCCGTCTCACAGTCCTTGCCACACACCAGCTTTCATATCACATAAAGCAGTGGGTCTATAGTCCATTTTCTAGCAATCCCCACTTCAAGTGCTGGTTTTTTGCTTTAAAGCTCCCTTCCCACCAAAGCAGTCACAATGCTTTTCCCCCAAAATCGTTTCACATTATTATACTGAAAGAGTCTACCCAGAACAACAAACCCCTTGTGTTGGCTGGGGACTGCTTTTACCAGCACCAAGGATATTCTTCAGCTAGCAAAACCCACTCTTCCAAATCCATCATATGTGTAGGCGGTGAGCAAACTTTCCAGTTCTTTAACTTTACATCCCACTGGTGTCCCACATTAAACTTTGAAAAATGCTGTTTAACAACAATGTATTCTTCATTTCCAAAATTTCCCGCATTCTTTCCTTCTCTGAGGACACGTGAATGACAAGTGATATTTTTTGAGTGTCTGCAGTTTATTTTTTCCCGGGTCTTTTACACTTTCTTGATGGCAGGCTGTCCACCTCTGCAGGGACAGTTATTTTCCCTGCAATCAATTCTAATATCATGGAGTATTATTATGAATTGAGACAGAAAATGGGGAACAGGAGAAAATAAATATGGGTGACACGGGAAAAGGCAAAGTTTTGGAACTCCTAATTCCTAACAAATTCCTCTGAATTTACAAAGAGGAGGAAGGCCTGAGGAAGGACTCAAGTCCGGGTTACACTGTCAAAGCCTTGTAAACAAAGCGTACATTTGCTTCCTCCAAAAGGACAGTCGTGTCCTCTGCTGTATGTCCTCTTTGGTGGAGGAGTTAAGATCATCCCCAAATTGCAGTGTGTAACACCCAAGTTTGGAAGGTTCTGGAGAGCTGAGGGATGCACCAAACCCACAGAGATTATCTGGAAAGTTAATACATCTTTTCCTGGGAATTCCTGACTGCAATCTTACCCACAGCGGGCTCCTAATGGATGTCTTTCTGGACAGAAATTACACAGGTCATTACAGATGCTCATGTGAATTTGAGGAAAAAATTAGCTGAAGTGAGAGTACCCACTACCGGCATCATGGCAAGTGAAGACCCTCATGCTAATGTATGATGTCAGAGAGCCTGAGGAGTGGGAAATGAGGCTTTGATTGAGGACAATGGGATTTGGTCAGTGTCTCCACATGGTTCAGATTTGCTTAGCCTGAGAAGCTAGAGCTGTAAGTTTAATCACACAGCGCACGTTCCCAGAAATGCCTGTCAAGTAATAGATACTCAGCAGTGCTCATCGGCTTCAAATAAAAATAGCTATTCCCCAGTGACACACAGCATCTATTCCCAAGTTCTCTGAAACCAAACCACCATAAATGGTAAACAAATGACACTGCAGATGAAGCTGCAAAACATATTTTGTTGTTTAACATCGACCGTTCGGTATAATTAAGGGAGTACAATTACTTAAACATGCTTGTGATGTAAACAACCATGCAAATTGCATTTTTAACTACTTTGACTGTACCTACAGCATAATTAGAAATAGCAATTTATTACTCAGTGTAATAATTAGAAGTAATTAAATACTAGAAGTAATTAGAAATAGTAATTCATTTCTTAATGCAATGAGTTTCTTTTGCAGCATGGGGGGTGCGCACGTGTGCGCAAATACTCGGCAGTTGATAAGTACTTCAAAAATGCATTTTTTCAGGGCTTCTGATTCTGCTTTGTATGGAAATTATCTAATGTATGGGGAAGATTGATCATAACTCTGTACTAAGTATCTCCAGGCATTATTTGTTCAAGAAACAAGTATACTTCAGCCAGTATGTTGGGGTTCTTTCTTTCTAAGGTCAAGTAGTGGATGGACAGCCTCCATGACAAAATCAATAACAATAACCAGATCCAAGATGATTTCCAGTTTTTCATTTTCTTACCATTTTTCATGGAATATCAGGTACAGGAGAAGCACATTGGAATAGAACCTATAGTTCACTAACAGTGACACATATTAGAAAAATTATAAAGTATCTATACCCTAGCATAACTATTGCGTACATACTTATTAGAATTTTAGAATATTCCCTGGTCTAACTTAATGGGGAAGAGGAACATGAGAAAGTTACCTAAGAGATCTAGAGAAAATATGTTTTGCTTTTTGTAGACATTCAAAAGGGAATGGACAAGCTCTTTGTATCAAGCACCCCACTTCCTCCCTCCAGGTGGTTGCAAATCTTAGTAGCAAGGAGCATCAATCAGCTTTCCAGGAGGCAAAAGGGAGACCCACAGTTGCTTGCTAGGGAGACCAGATGAAAGACAAATGCTGGGTAAAGAGCAAAAAACACCGGGCCAGTCCAAATCCAAGGAACAGTGAGATTACAGAATGAACAGTTATATTTGTCATATCTATTATTGATTTAGCAACCTGCCTCCCTGAAACGCTTTTGATCTCATTAAGTGAAACTTTAAAAAAAATGTTTCTCCTGTTGTCCAGGGTGGCTGGGTTAAACACACGTGTTCAAAACCCTTCTTTTCTCTCCTAATTCCTTTGGCACAGGGATGCTACCAGCAACGGTCCTGGCCTGGGAAAGCTGCAGGAGTCTGCAACCACGGGCAGGCAGTGGAGACTTCCTAGTCTCTCTGCAGTCTGCTTGCAAACTACACCACTGCCACCGAATCTGAAACCCTCCCACTCTCCTTCACCAAGCTGGTGGTGGTTGTTCATACCTGAGTCAGAGATTCATCAGATAGCTTCTTTCTCAAACAAGCTTCACCCAGAAAAAGTGTCCAGAGTCTCGGCTGTTCACTTGCCTGTTGCTCCAGCTCCATTTTTCACTCAACAGGTCTCCTTTTAAACACCTTTTCTAAAGCAGATTCTCCACCTTCATGTCTCACTGGCCAAAGCTGGCTAACATTATTGAAGACACTACTGGAAAAAGAACAAAGCCATTCTCACTGGTCCTAGTTTTCTACAGAAAATGCACCCAAAATAGATGATTATGATTTCTCCCCTAGAGCTTCATAGCTTTGAACTGTGCAGTATCCGTAAATGATGTTCAAAGGTATACAACCAGAAGGTGCCATAAAATGATGAGGAAGTGTTTAGCTGCAGGAATACAACTGCTTGGAGTACCATAGCTTTAAGCCAAAGGGCTCCCAGAAAGGAGAACTCACAGCCATTCTCTCAATTAAAATCACTTTCCTCCTTATCTCTTTGTGGTGCAGCATTTTCCCCAACAATTAATTCCTAGAGTTTCACCCTCAATGCAACCTTTTTAACATGACTTGGCATTCATTCCACCACACTAATTAATCCAGCTCAGTGAGTTGTGAAGTTAAGGAGAGTACTGGTTTCAACCAGGATGCAGCTAATTTTCTCCCCAGTAGCTACTGTGTTTTCGATTTAGTATGGGATTTGGTATGTGAAGAATATGGATAATTAATACACTGAAGTTATTAGTTGTTGCTAAGAGATCAAGGACTTTTTCCAGCTTCCCAGCTTTTGCTAATGTGCAGGAGCAGAAAGCTGGGACAGGTATAGCCAGTATAGTTGACCCAGACTGGCCAGAGTATTCCATACCACTGACATCATGCACAGCATATAAGTGGGGGTTGGCCAGTGGGCCAGGTGCCTTTCGTTCATTCGTGCTTTCTTTCGTTCATTCGGCTGTTCATTCCACCTCTCTCTCTCTTGGGACCTTGGGTTCTGAGGTCACTGCTGGGGAAATTGCTTTTCCAAGATCGCTGCTCGGGAACATTCTGCGATTGCTCTCGGTTTCAGTGTGTGATTGCTGCTCAGGATGGGCTGTATCAGTCATCAGGTTGTTGGGCAGTTAGAAATTGTACATAGTTAGTTTTGTGGATTGATTCTATTATCATTACATTTTTATAAGTAATAAGAATAAATATATTAACTGTTGTTATTATCTTTTCCTTTACTGTCCTAGTAAACTGTCTTTTTTCTCAACCCACAAGTTTCCTTTTCTTTCTGATTCTCCCTGATTCTCATCAGGTAAATTATAACCATGAAAGGCAAAAGAGCAATTCACCAAATTAAAAAGAAAAGCAAAACCAAATCAGCTTTATATTTAAAATACAAATTAAAATTACCATAGCAGAACTGGAAGCCCATTTCCTGATTGCTAAGCCTTTGACTTCAGTCCAATGTTTGGGCATTTGTGATGCAACAATCATCTTGTCTGGAATTCCTGAAAGAAGAAAGAAAATCATTTAGAAGAGACTTCTTTACCATGCTGCTTTTCTTCTTTAACTATAACCATGGTCATTATTGATGAGGTATGGTGCAGCACAAGAAAAGAGAAAAGAGACTCCAGTGTTGATCATTGAATTATTATTATTATTATTATTATTATCATCATTAGTCTTGATTTCATTTTAGTCATTGTACTTTACTGGTTAACTGGAGAAAATTAACAGCTCCGCCAAAAATATTCTGTATCAGGGAGCTTCCCCTGTCAGAGAAAGAACACAGTATTCACTAAATCCTGAACTGAAGCTGTGGGTACAGCTGAACTGAAACAAAGAGCTGGAATCTGTTGCCAGACAACGGGTCTATAAGTATATGGAAGGGTCATTGCTCACATCCTAGTAGCACCAACATTTTCCAACAAGGATCATGGAACCATTAGTCTAAATGCAGTATGAACAGATAATTATTAATTCCTTACCTATAGAAACCCAGAGTTAGGATTGCTCTTGCTTTCCTTAATCCTTCTTTACTTGTCTCCTACAGGATTCTCTTACAGTCCCATGTCTTTGTGCAAAGCCCCTTGCCTCCACACACACTTGGATGTTCTGTGGGTCTGCAGTCAGGCTTGTGTTTCCTTTAACATGGAGAAGGAAGGTACATGCCAGGAGAAATAAAAACCGTGACATCCACTAACACTTCCCTTTGTCTCTTGCTAAAGACATCTCAGAGCCACAGCATGAATTTGATAGCCCCAGGAAAGTGAAGATTATAGATAGCATTAGGCTACCTCCTGCACTCTACAGACCAGGGGTTACTCCAGACACTTGTGAGTCTGCTAGCATACGACCGGCATCCTTCGAGACTTGTCTCAGTTGTAGCAATCTGCCAGAGTTGCCTTCTGAAGAATTCTTCCCTCTCCTAATAGTCATCCTTTCCCAACCCAGGGTTGTAAGGGCACTCTAAAAGCTGTCTCAGCTAGATTTCAACTTTTAGGCCTTTTATCTTGTTACACAAGAGCAACAGATATATTTCATCCCCAGTCTGGTAATTTCTAGATCTCAGGCTCAGCTGATATAGTGAGAGGAATGGATGGCAGAACAGCAGTCAACCATTGTCCCCACCTGCACACCTAAATAGGAATCTGAAATGTCAACAGTGGCTTCAGTTTATGTCAGTGAGGCTCTCAGTACCACAGACAGGATTTTTCTTTCTTCTCTGGAATAGTGAGGTCAAGGAAATTAGGTTTTCAAGGGAAGGTGGACTTTGGACAAAGGCTTTAGTCAGCATCAGTTGTGAACTGCCTCTCTATGCAGTAAACATGACACACGACAGAGCTGTGAACTATAACCACTCTAAAAAACAGGTGGCTCACCCACGTAACAGCAAACTGGAAGAAAGTGCAAAGGACTACTAAAACCTGCATACTCTTTAAGTCTTACCAGTGCTGTTCAAGCAAAAAAACAAGCAACATTTCTGTGTGAAAGGGCTTCCGAGCACTCAAGACACTGGATTCCCACAGTAAGTCAGAAAGAGCTTGGCAAATCTCGCTCACACAGTTGAATACTCTCTTATGGTGCACAGGTCTTGAACTAACGCTCTACACCCAGGTGCATTACATGCTAACACAACAGCAAAAATGCTTTTATGATCTCTACTGGGTAAATAACGAAACAGCTGCCTTTAAAAGCAGATTGTTTTCTCTCTCCACTCTCCACCTTTGCTTGAATTTTCAGCTTATCAGCTAGATGGAGTTAAACAACTGTATTTCTAACACATTTTGCCCATATTTTATTTTGGTTCACTTATATTTTCTTTTGGGATTCTTGCCTGCATATAACTGAGAAAATTAATTTTGAAAATAATGTATACTCTGCTCACACATGCATAAAAAATATACCGGGTAAAGTGAGTGAATGCAAGTTATTTTATTTCAAAAACACATCCAAGATACATCTAAAGCCTACAAATTTATTATTGCGTTATAGCAAAAATGTAATACAGTCCTTGATTTATTGAAATTAGGTTTTGTATTTTGGAATAGGGCGCAAAGAAAGGCTCCTTCTCACAGTTCAGACCAGCATAACTCTTCTCAGGTATGGTAACATGCCACAAGGCTCATTCCCCAGCAGGTGTGGGAGCAGCTGTCCCTGCCATGGTGGAGGTGCTGATCCACTTAAAGCTTCAGATGGGAGACACAGCCCGGCAAGTCCCCAGCTGCAGGGGGTGCCTGGCTGAGGCTGGGAGATGTGGTCTTCTTTCCTGGTGTGCTGTTGTTGCAGACTTGAGTCACCAAGCCAAAGAGTTATTGGAAGGAGTCAGCATCAGAGATGATGAGAGAAAGGTAGACAGGTTCTCCTCAGAGATCCTGAGGCTTCAAGAACCCCTGACCCCAGCTGCAGTGGGGCTAAAGCCCAGCTAGAAATTTATCTGGCCACCGCTACAAAAGACTACAAAAAGAGTTTCTACAAATACATCAGCAACCAAAGGAGGGCAAAAGAGAATATCCCTCCTTTATTGGATGCAGGGGGAAACATATTGACAAAGGATGAGGACAAGGCTGAGGTACTCAATGCCTTTTTGCCTCAGCCTTTAACAGTAAGACCAGTTGTTCTTGGCGTACCCAGCCCACTGAGTTGGAAGAGAGGGAAGAGGACAGGATGAAGTC
>JMFS01136424.1:0-35816 GCA_000699545.1 Podiceps cristatus | reverse complement strand
GGGGGGGCGGGGGGAAGAGAGAGAGAGAAACCAAGAAGTTGAGCTGTGCGGTTGTCTATAAGCAAAAGCTTTGCAATGTGCAATGTAAGAAAATCAATAACAGAAGAGTGAAATCTTGATCTTATTATAGTAAATCTAGGGTTCAAAGGAAAAGTACTGACGAGAAAAAATGTAAAACTCCAGAAACAGCAGGGTCAGAAGGTTCCAACTCTGCAGGACAGAGGATTAGCCCACTCTAACATCTCCAGCAGGCAATGCAGCCACCCTTGACTGATGACTGCCTGGCCAGCAGGGACCCGTTGGGTGCCACTGCCGGGCGTGGTGATCGTGCTGGCGCTTAGCCTTGTAGCATGTAAACCCAAGCTCTCTTCTGAGCTATTAACCAAAATTATTGTTTGCTCCTAAATCGTACCTGATCCTGCTTGCACAATGTCTGTGTGTGAAAAAAGACACCCAAGTAAATGTGAAACAGGGGGATGGTTAAAAGGCAAGGCTGAGTACTCTGCCCTCCTGAGAATTAGTTTGTGCTGATTTACAAATTTAACTCAAGAACGTAAAGCAACTAGTTATGTTGCATTTGGAAGTCTTCTGTAATCAAGATGGTTTTCATTTAAATTGTGCCAAACAGTTGCATTTAAAGAGCTCTTTTTTTGGCTCATATACTCAATGTTTCTTCTGTACTTTTGTTGTTAAAGTATTTAATGTGCTAAAAGTTTGAAGCAATTATGATCTAAAAATAGATGGGCATAACATTGAGACACCACGTTAGCAGATTCTTCCAGTGAGAAGGGAAGGGGTGGAATCAGAACACTGTTTAAGAGGTAGATTAGCAACAACTAACAAAAATAAGGGTATTTGATGGAGTGGGAGGATTGAGATTTGAAAGCTGGGAGGCCAGATTATATTGCATTCCTCAGAGAAAGAAGAAATATCAATACCATAGGTGGACAAGGTAGCAGAGACTGCACTGCACTATTACTGATGCTATGGAAAGGAAGATTAAAAAGATAACATGAACTATAACAATACAATGTGAAAGCAGAAGGGATTATCACTTGTGATATCTACATAATTCTTGAGCATTAACTCATGAGAGTAGTTTCTGTTCTTTAAAAGTTTGAGTTTATTGAGTAAGAAAATTTAACCCTGTTGACCTGGGGCTGAAAGAGAGAAAATGAGAGAGGAACAGACACTCTAAGGAAGCCCAGATTTGCGATTTTCATTTTCCCACACCTCTATGAAATGTTTTATTTCCATTTTTGGAGAGCATTACCTGTGCTAGACAGTTTTTTAAAGTGATCCCAGGCAGATCTGCCACGAGATGGCAATTTCCTCTCTTATTTCCAGCTGTATACTCTTATTAAGATGTTACTGGTTTCACCACGAAGCAACTGCTGACAATACCAACTGGGAGATGTGGAGTATGAATGCGACTTCAGCCTTCTCTTGTCTTTTTGGCATGGGGTAATTTGCCCAGTGCATTAATTTGCAACAGGATAAGACACAGCTTTCAGTCAATAGGGCCAGTTCTGAAGCTTAGAGTGACATTTTTCTTCTGTTCTTCAGCAAATTCTCAATTCTGATTGGGGACTTCATTAGGGGAGTAATAGGATTCTTTCTGTCAGTTCTTCAGCAAGAAGGGAACCTCATTACCAATTTTTAGTACAAAAAAGTTAAGGGGAAAATTTGAATATCAAAAAATTGAAGAACCATAGCATAGCGACAGCATAGCACTTCAACCTGATGCAGTACCTTGTGCAAGATACACCTGAGTGGTTACAGTAGTATCTGTATTAATAAAAAAATCCTCTGCTGATAAGGATATTATAGATAGGGTGTGGATGTATAGATCTAAACTATGTCAATTATATATGTATGCATATGTATACATATATGTCGTCTTGATGACCTTAAATTCACTGTTTTAACAAATATGGAGCTAAGTGTATATTACAGATGTTATAAAAGTCTCTTTCACTGTCAGGAGGACTAATAGTAGAATAAAATGAAATATCACAGATACTAATTGTGCATCATCCTGTACGTGAATGACTCCCTGCTCTGGAAGAATCTTTGTCTTTTAGTTAGAAAAGGACTTCCTACTTCCATATTTGAAAAGCAGTTAGCACACCTTGGTAATTAAAGTAATGTAAAAAACAATGTACTTTTTTATTCTTCCCCCCGCTATATATACTAGCAATGAAATTCAGACTAAGCAGGTTCCTAATTCAATTAGTTGTTTTGGCTGCATCTATGGGCGTGTTCACTGTATGTTTTCAAAAGGTTTTAATCTAGAAGGAGACACTTGAGCAAACAAAAAACAATTATAGTGAAACAGGTATAGGGATAGGGATGCTTTCTGGTAATGCAGTTACTCAGTCTAGATGAGACTAAAGAGACAGAAGATCATTGAGTTTGAGAACGTGGTTGTGCCAGTAAACATTTGCTGCTTGTACAAGAACTTCTGAAGTAATTTTTTGTTAACGTTTGCTTCTGTGAGATTGTACAGCGAATTTCCAAGAAAGAGCCTTGCAGAAAAGGGCATTTCTTCATGTTAACTGGTATTCAATACCAACCATGTTTTTCCAAGAGTTAAGCATATTATTTTCACTTGTCCAGAAGACATGGATAAAGTCACCAGCCTAATGGGAGAATTAAAGAAGAAAAAAAAACAAAAAAAAACAAAACAAAAAACAAAAACAAAAAAAAAACCAACACCCAACAAAAACCAAACCAAACCAAAAACCCAAAACCTAAACAACTTAAACTAAAATTTTAAAATGGCTTCACAGCAATTAAGTCAGATTCTTATTTAAAAATAATTTGAATGTATTTTAAGTCCTTTAGTGTGAATGAATTGCTAGAGTGAGCCACTGGTCACAGAATCACAGAATAATTTAGGTCAGAAGAGACCTTTGCAAGACTGACTTTCCGGTGTCATGCCCCAAAATAGGGCTACCATCAAAGTTTGGGGTTGCTCAGGCTCTTGTCTGGATGTTTGTGAAAATGTCCAAGAAGGGTTTTTCTCCAAGCTCCCTTGGGGAGCTTTTAATATCACAAAGCTTTAGAGAAGTTGTTACATGATGCATGCAATATTCTCAGTAAATTGAACCATTAGGATAATTAACTGCATTTTTCCATAATATAATTTTATACAGGCTTTAATGTTAATGATTTTCTTTGCTAATTAATATACTAAGAAGAAAAGATAAAGTAAAGCTCACTACTTCGTATTATATGCAGCAGATGCAGGTTTCCAACTTGTTCTCATGCTTTTTAGATTGAACCCCAGGTTTCTTCTCCATGAAGGTTTGGGCCTTCCTTCTCCACACAGACATAAATCTCCATTTTCCAGCCTGCCCAGAACCCTGTTCTCCAGCCTCTCCATTCCCTCAGAGCTACTACACATCTTCTTCCTCCACTCTTCCAAACTAAAAATATTTATACCTTAATTTTCTGTAATGAAGCTGCAAACTGAACTTTAAGTCTTGTATTCTCTGTGGGTGTATACACTCATATATATCACTTAAAGATAATATTTTTCTGATCAAGCCTCTCCTGGCAAGTTAATTTAATATAATCTTACCATTGCAAACAGCAATATGCTTTAGATGTAGGGAAGTCTCAGCTTCAGTAAAATAAGAATCTTCTTATTTCATAGAATCATTGAGGTTGGAAGAGACCTTTTAAGATCATTGAGTCCAAACATTAACCTAATGCTGCCAGGGCCACCACTAAACCATGTCCCTGAGCTCCACATCTCCATGTCTTTTCAATCCCTCCAGGGACGGTGACTCCACCGCTTTCCTGGGCAGCCTGTTCCAGGGCCTGACAGCCCTTTCAGTGAAGAATTTTTTTCCTAATTTCGAATTATCCTGCCAACTCAATCCCCTCATCCAGATCACTAATAAAGATATTAAACAGAACTGGCCCCAAAGCTGAGCCCTGGGGAACACCACTGGTGACCAGCCGCCAACTGGATTTAACTCCATTCACCACAACTCTTTGGGCCCGGCCACCCAGCCAGTTTTTTTTGCCCATGGAAGAGTATGCCTGTCCAAGCCATGAACAGCCAGTTTCTCCAGAAAAAAACAAACATATTTGTCCTGCTGTATGTGAATCTTATCAAATTAATAAGGAACAAGCTTCTAATATATTTTGGAAATGTCAGTCCTTTAGGGAATGTTTTGGTGTGTGGGTTTGTATTTTGTTTTTTTAGATATAAAAACTGCATTAAACCACGCTTTCTGTTTTCTATTTTCATACATTAGGCTTCATTATTTGCTGATTGACAGTTTGAGTTGTTCCTGTTCTCCTCCTGCTTAATTACATACAGTCATTTTGTTATTCTTGTCTAATTTCATGACCATGTTAATGAAAGTATTGGGACTATGGATTGATTTCCATGGAGTCTTTTTGTGATTTATGGCCTGTTAGCAATGAAAAGAAAACCTCCAAGAATTCATAATTTAAGACCAATTTAAATCTAATTAATTAAAAGAAAAATAAGTCCTTATACTTCCATTACAACAAAATTCAGAAGCTTTGAGCACTTTGATTTCTCACTTGATGTTTTAGAGTTCTGCAGATGCAGACCAGGCAGTATTCTATAAAACATGTGTCCAGTTGTCTTGTTGCATAAGGATGCACAGCTCGGGGCTACTAAGTATATTTTATAAAAGTAAGGAAAGAGAAATACACTTGTCTAAATATGGAAAAGGAGATGCAAAATTTCCAGAACATGAATAGAGGCATCTGCCTATGACTACTTTATACAGTGCATATAAACTTCCTACTAAGTGGCAGAGACCTGTAGTCTCTAAAATAAAATCCTAGATTTCTCCCTTAGAATCCCTAGCTATAGTAGTCATTCTAGCAAGAAACTTAAAGAATGCTTTGCAACGGAGTGGTAATTCATAGTGAATTTTCTTAGTCTGTTGGGTTGGGGTTTTTTCCTGTTGTGGAGGAAATTGTTTTCCACTGGTCCTGTATCGCTGCCTCCATATCGTGTACTATCTTGTGCTGATATAACTGCAGTGACTGCAGGGAAGTTCTATCTGATCTATAGAACTGCGAGATCAAAATCAAGCCCTGAACTTGGGCTATGTCAGGCATTAAATGGAGACTTATTTACTTACTTTTAAAAATAATCTTTTCCACATCCATATTCCAGTCCTCATACTTTAATTCTGTAATGTAAATACCGAATGAACCTTGTCTGCTGAATCTAGGACTAAAAAGGGAGGTAAGAAGAAAAAAATCATGAAAAGTAATCTATTAATTACTTGTAAGCACCAATTTAAATCAAGATGTTTGGGAGCTACAAATTCCTGGAGGCTGGGTGAGTATTCTGGGGCAGTATGACAAATTACTGCTCTGGGGTTTTGTCCCTGGCCTGGCTTGGAGACCAGACTTTTGGACTGACCCACTATGGGAAGTTATTGGTTTTTTTGAAGTGCGTAAGAGTGAGCAGTTAAGATGTGTTGCTTTCCAGGACTGGTTCATAGGTAAAGTAAAACTTGCAGTATATTCTTGCACGAAATCTATGTATTTGTACAAACTGTTTAAAGGAACATTGCCAATATCTGTTTTTATTTATGTTGCTATAAATCCAGAACAATTTATTAGTTACTTCTCTGAAATTCATGAAAGCAGAATTTGACCCCGGTAGTGTCTGTCCAAAGGAAGCAGAATTCAGGTGTCTATGATGAATGGTTTTGGGGGTTATCTTTCACTGTTTTTTAAGATCCAGGGCAATGTGTCAGTACTAAAACTGTACTAGTATGAGGGATTCTATTGACTCCTGATGTGTCCTTTTTAATAATAACAAAGTACCTAAAATGAAATACATGGTCTTGCTTTTTCAGATTGCTGTATGTCCAAGAATTTCAGATACCTTTATGACTGCAGCAATCCCTATACTCTTCCATGGGTGAGAAGTTAATTCTATGCCATTTTTACAAAAGGGTAAATGGAAGTACAAGATTATACAATATGGCCAACACTAGAGAGTGGTGTCAGTGACAATTTGGGAAGCAGAAAGTGAGGTATTTAATCCAATTAATTGATCGGCAGGTTGAGGGAGGTGATTCTCCCCCTCTGCTCCACACTGGTGAGACCCCACGTGGAGTGCTGTGTCCAGCTCTGGGGTGCCCCGTGCAAGAAAGACATGGACCTGTTGGGTTCGGGCCAGAGGAGGAGTGTGATAATGGTCAGAGGGCTGCAACACCTCTCCTATGAGGACAGGCTGGGAGACTTGGGGTTGTTCAGCCTGGAGAAGGCTCCAGGGAGACCTTACTGTGGCCTTCCAGTATGTAAAAGGAGCTTGTAAGAAAGGTGGACCTTTTTACCGAGGTCTCTAGTGACAGCACAAGGGGCAATGGTTTTATACTGAGAGAGGTAAGATTTAGGTTGAACATTATGAAGAAAGTTTTTACAATGCAGGTGGTGATACACTAGAGCAGGATGCTCGGACAAGTTGTGGCTCCCCATCATTGGAAGTTTTCTATGATTCTATGATCATGGCAACTGTAGTAGCGTTTCATGAGATACAGGTCAGTTCGGGTCCTCATTCTCCTCACCGATTAGCTGCACAGTTGTGTGTCTGACTGCACTGACTTCAGTGTGTTATTCCTAATTTCCCCTTTGTAAGAGAGAAAAGAATTGAGCATGTAAAGTGCATTTACTGTACCTTAGTATGCATGAACCTACACACAATGAATAGAAATACTTCGGATGTTATAAACTGAAGATCAAAAAGGATCAAAAAGGAGTACACCATTGCCCAGTAGGTAACTTTAGATGTCATTCTATGGTTTTTGAGTGTTAATTACTTCATATACAAAAAAGTATATAAGGTAATATTAAATATTCATTTGGAACTATGCATCACCAATAACCGAGCTGCAATACATGCATATATGCAGGGACTTAATATTAAGCGATACTGAAAGATGTACTCTACAGTCTACAAGCTTGAATGGAGAGATGCTTTGCATTTATATAGCACTCTCGATACAAGAAACTGAAATATTTTAAAAATAAGTTTAAGCATTGGTATGCCCACATCCCCACTGGAAAATTACAGAACAGAGATTGAACTGTTTTAACAAAAAAAGTTGGTGATTACTTGAAATAGAATCCATCATCTGATATTCAGTTGGCTGCTGTGACATTTGAAAGATTTCTAATGTGCTAGATGGATGAATGTTGCTAACCCCTTAGCATATTTTTTACTAATTTAAGATTTAATAATCTTTCTATATAGAAAAATACAATTATTTTCCTGAGTTTCCTAAGGGAGGCATTGTATTCATTTGGCTGCTGACAGCTTGAGGCATCAGCTTGTTTCTTAAAAGATTTTATTGGGAGCAGATACTCATTTTATGACACGGTCACTTTTTTGTGCGTTAGTAGCTGTTGGGACCCGTGCTAGATCCTAAGGTTTTGTTTCCTAAGTTTTTGCCTGTCTCTTTAAATGAAAGCTCGCTGTCTGGGAGGTGTTGGAGAAGTTCTCACTGGGGATGTGCTGTGACCTTGCTGTTGTGTGCCATTTGTGCATCATTAAAAGGTTGTAATGAAGTTCTGCCGCACACAGATTGTAAAAGGTCAAGCAGAAAGTTGGGAGCCAATGAGGTTGGGAAGAAAAATTGTGCTAGCAGCAGAGGTTGAGGGATTCATTATATTGATGCTATGGGGTTTTCAGCAGAGTAATAACTGAGTTAGCAATAGAATGTAAATCTTCTCAGCCACTTAGTCTGAGCCTGCTTCCTCTTGATTTGTGGGGATATATTTTTACTAGAGTACAGGAAAAGTCATTATGCTTTCAAGAAAGCCACTGGAACTAGTTAATGCATTGTAAGTAGAAAGACAGAAGATAAACAGAACTGTATGTGGCTCATCTGTAAAAGCAGTGCATTGGTGACAGAAAGAAAGCGTTTGTACCAAATGAAAATGTTTACGTAAATAATCGGAGTTGCTACACCACATAATTGTAGGTTTGCAGGGGTTCGTTGGCAGGTTATGTTGTATGTATGTAGAATGCTGGGATAACAACTGTAAAGGCTGCCTTTATGGTTCATAGCATGGAAAGTGGTAGTGGTCTTTGCATTTCATCCCTATATTTATTAACTAATTTATCTTATTTAGGGAATTACATCCAAAAAAAAAATAAAAAAGGAAAACTGCCCAAAAGCTGCTATCAACTTCACAGTTATCTACATGGAAGCTCATAATTTTCTATACCTGAGCAGTATGGGAAGAATCAAGCCCATTACTCCTAAATAGTCCTAAAAACCGAAATGTCAGCGTTCATCCCTTTTCTTGTGATCTTGTAACTAATCTAATGTGTCAATTACAGCCAGCTTTGAAAAAGGGTACTCAAAGGATCTGGAGGAAAAAAAAAATCATACTGTGACTACAACAGGTTATTTGGCATCCAGTCAGCTTCCATCAGATCACTGTAAATTACCTGTCACATTATTCCATTTCTGAACATGCTTTGTTTCAACATCCTCAGCTAAACAGTTACATATTTTGTACCTTTATTCTGTCACGCTTTCACACTTGCTATGCAGTTCTGTTTTGTTCTAGAAAATACCATCTCTCTACAGACTGTGATAAAAGAGCTCAGAGAGGTTTTCAAAGAAAGCTTTAATCAATATTGGAGGCATATTCGTTTGTGCATTGATTATGCTAAGGTGTTTAATTAATCAGCAGACAGTATTTTAATAGAGAAAAACATTACTGAAGAAACGATAATGGAAAACTACAGAAATTTCTTTTTAACACTAACTTGAAGATTTCTCTTCACACCCCCCACCTCCCACCCCCACCCCAATGCTGTGAACCTGAGACAATCCTGCTAATCCAAACCTGCTCATTTTGGAGGCTTTTATATTCGTTTGGTCCCAAGCGGTATCATTCATTTATATCTTTACGACCGAAAATTTCAACCCTCAGATTTACATAGTATTTCTCTCAAAAATTGAAGGATCTTATATCCTGGTATGGCCCCTCTTCCTTAGGTATGTTACAGAATCAAATCCCTGAAGCCTGTTACGGTGCTTTTGAGACGTGTGCCCTTTTGGATGCTAATTCGAAGAGACTCAGTTTGGAGGTATTTCAAGTACAGTCTCAAGAGTCAGGCTCCCGAGGTTGTCGAATTCATTCCTATGCCCCAAACAGGATCAACCATACTTCTGTCATTCCTGATGGACGTTAACATCCATCTTTGAAAAATTCCAGAGAGGAGATGACTATCTTTAACTATCCTTATCATTAGGTAATTTTTCCTAATTACTAGCCAAAAATCTTTCTTGCTTCACTCTTATTCCCGATACTGCCTTCCATGAAGAAGGGATTAATAGTAGGAGTCATTTACATATTGGCAGACTGTTATCAAGTCTCTCTTTTACATTCTCTTCTTCCGTTTAAACATTTTCTTTCACGTTGTTTCTTGTCATCTCTGCTGTTCACTGAACAATTCTCTCTCCTTTTAGTTCCTGTCTGTGAAGGTGATGTCCAAAAGCAGAGGCAGTACTCTAGATGAAGTCTTTCCAATGCTTATTAGAGCAGAAAGGATCATTCTGCTTGTCCTAGAGGTGATACTTCTGTTTGTACATCTTGTTTTAAGAAAAGGCTTCTGCTGAACATGTGAGCTTTGGATAAAGACAGATCCATTCTGGGCAGTACGGGTACAGATGCCGTTGTGTAACTTCATGCCTGCTGCTTCCCTGTCATTGCCATACCAGATGCATTCGGTTCAAAAGCTAAGGAGTCTTAACCTCACCGCCTCTCAGCTAAAAGGCATTAATTCATTTACCTTTTAATTAATCCAAATGAGCCACAAACAACCTTAATTAACTGCAAACACTTCCTCTGAAATTTCCAATACTGCATTTTACCTTCCAGGTGGGCATCCAAGGGTTAAGAGTCTGGCCTATGCCAATATAACCAGCATATTCAGGTAGAGGCTTCATTATCTTTACCCCACCTGCTCTGACTTCACTGTTTAGGATCCATAAGGATGAAAGAAGTAGAAGGCTGTAAAGAAGTAAAAATGAAGGAGTTATTAAAGTAATCAGCTGTCACTCTGTGCATTCACATAAGGCAAAGCTCTGTTGAGTAAGTAACACCTTCTTGCCTAATTATTTCTAAATCAGAATTATACTTGGTTAAGGCATGAAGTTTGGTGCCACACTGTAGCTGGAAAACTTACTTGTGTTGAATATAAATCGCACAGTGATTATGTTTGCTATTTATATTCACTTCTCAAGGTGGGCATGATATCAGATAATAAAGCTTTCACTTTTGTTTATCAATTCTCTTTTTTCTGGTATGTTGTAAATGTTTTGCTAATTGTAATCGATTAAGATATATGAGAATTATGCCATGATTCCCCTTACAGCATCATTCATTCAGTCAGTTATCTCTGTTGTTGACAAATGTTTCACTGCTGGAGAGTGCAAACACCTATGAAAAATAAGACATGTTGCCAAAAATAGCACTTTCAGAATAAAAATAAATCATAAACACCTGTGCCTTGAATTGGTTATAGAGTATAAATAATCTGTTTTCAATTCATTTCTCACAATCACTGAAAAATAAAAACTGCTTTTTGATTCCTTATTCTTCTCTTATTAAAAATGTGACTCCTACCTAGATAAAAATACTTGGCACGCATATTCAGGGCTAGATGGAGGCATGAAGTATAAACACTTGTTTGTAAGACAGAAACATTTGCTTCAGTTCAATAAGATATTGGTCTTGAAACTGCAAATCATTTATTCTTCTGCTTTTTATATTAGATTGAGACTTGGAATACCTTTGGTTTAGAAAATTTAGTTTGTTAATACATACTTTGTTCACCGTGAAAGCAGATGCAATCAGAATTTCATAGGATGCAAGAACATTGTTCTCATAGAAACCGTATACTTTTTTTTAATTTGGTTCAGTATTTTGGGATAGACAAATTTTAGGGTATGGTAGGGCACGTGATCAAATGTGATCTACTGTAAGGGTTGTTTTTTAGTCCAGTCATAGGTTCCGATTTAAGTTATAGATTTATTGGTTACTTCCTGAAAGAAAAGATGAAGAATGTGTTATAGTATTGATGTAAATCTGGCGCAGGATCCTCTCACGATTGCAAAGAAATCTTGTGGCATGTGACTCTGTGCTCTATAGACGCTGTTTAGGATAGACAGGAAAACAAATCCAGAACGCGACATTCAGAAAGAAAGAGGCAGCTATGTACTGTTATACCCGTTTAAATCTCTGGATGCTGTTGCTGACCTGACTAGGCAAAAAGACTGTTTTCTTAGTCCATTTTTTGCAAAGCGCTGATGGCAATGAACTTGCAGTGTGGTGGCTAGTGTTAAGTATAGCATAGTGGCCCAAATGGAACACATTTCTGACAAATTACGTTGTAGAGTTCTGATCTATGCTGAGTTCTCCAGTTTGAATCATACACAATGTTTTGTAATCCTGTTTTTGCTTTTCAAAAATGCATCTTATTATTTTCAGCAACAAATTGTGCTAGAGATTGAGTCTTGGAAAATGACTGAGCTTCTGTTGAGGCCAATTTTTGCAACAGTATGTTAATGAAGCTTGGAAAAAAGTCTCCATTTTCATGTCGAACCATATAATAGAGTTAGCACTTCAGTGCCCAAATAAGTGGCAGAGAAAGGGAGAAATAGAGAGCCCTAATCCCAAAGCAGGCTTCAGATCATATTGAAAATCTGTGCTTGTGCTACTTCTGTATTAGACAGAAAATTCTTTCCTGTAGGGCATTATTAATGAGCCAATAACTTTTGGAGTTACTCATTATATTCCCCATCACACTCGTGCTTCTCAGGATACCCACCTTCCGCACCCAGCCCATCCATACTGCTGTTCAAAAGGGAATGGCATTGCATGTAATGTAACTTAACAGCTTTAACTTTACAGTAATCTCTTGTGGTGGCCTTCAGGAGATTACTAAGCTTTGAGAACATCCACTCCTTCCAGCCAGTGCTGTCTGTCTTTCTCGGTGTGAGTCTGTTGGACTGTTGTCATAGTGCGGAAGGATAACACCCTTAGGCTGCAAGTACTCAGGCTAGCAAAGTGCCTTACCTAGCCCTCGTTTAGTGGATGTTTTTATTTATGGAGGCTTGTCATCATTCCTATTGAAATTTAACGGTGTATTGCTGTGAGATGGGGTCATCAGGCCACTCATTAACTTGGCCAGAAGAAAAACAAAAACACCCTTTGGACCCCATCGGCAATATTTCTTGAGTACCTGCTATTTAATCACCTTCCTGCTATGTTCAGGATGCCAGTTACCTATATTACGTATTTTATTTAAGTGCATAGAATGAGGTGTGGTAATGATTTCTGCATTCATAGTAACGAGGTACTAACTTCCCTAAGGTATCTGAAATTACTGTGGCTCAACAGCATCAGAGGTACTTATAACACCAAAACCCAAGTTGCTGTATTTCGTACCTTTGCTGCTGGCACTGAATTTCTACGTGGTTACCTAACCGATTAAAACTAGTTTATTACTTTTAATTACCTGTCTATTTTACTTTGTTTTCTAATTTATCAAATCAGGCTAGAATATTTAATACATGCTTTCTTTGTTGCTTACAGGCAGGGCAGCTACATGCCACATTATCTATATGTAGCTAACGCTATCTCTGAGAATAGCATTATGAGAGTTGAGGAACATTATTTTAAGTAACATGCTTTCTTTGTTGCTTACAGGCAGGGCAGCTACATGCCACATTATCTATATGTAGCTAACGCTATCTCTGAGAATAGCATTATGAGAGTTAAGAGGAACATTTTTTTAAGTATCATTTCAAGGATCCTAGACCTAAATTGTGACTTGTGTCATAGTTTCAAGTGCATCTCAGGCTGTAAATAGCAATATTTGCAAAACTCCACATTAACATCTGTGAGAATTGCATTCTTTTTCAAGAAACTATTATAGGGGAATCATTTTGCACTTATTTCCTTGCTGAATTTATGGCAAAAATGGTTTAAAAAAGAGGGTGCTTTTCTCAGAGCTGTTTACTTACTTCTGACAGTCTTGCTGATTGAAGAAGGCATGTGAGCACCAAGGAAAGACAGACCAGGCAGAATCTGCAGGGCTCCAACCATGCATGGATGTGTGCTAAGTTACTTCTCGCAGCTTCCCCACCTTCCTCTTCTTTTCATCTTGAGCTCATGGACAGACTGTTTCCAAATGTTATCTAGGACTTCTGGAGCTCTGGACTAGATGCCAGGGCTGTATTTCCATGAAAATATTTTAATAATTTCCTAGGCAAACCACTGGATTTGTTCTTGGTTCTTGCCCTGGACCAGTTGACAGTTGTCAAGACAGCTGACTCTTCTTTTTCCTCCTCTTTCTCTTGTCCTTTCAGACTGCTTTTCAGGAAGTCCTCCTTTGATGCCATCCTGCTTTAAGAGAAGGTTCCTTACGGCTGTGTCCTATTTCTTTCTCTTTTCCCCACTATGTCTCATCTTTGATTAATTTCATTTGCAACCAACTTAAATAACCAATTCTATGATGCTGAATCAAAACCCAATCATCCTGTCATCTGTCCAAACTAACACCTCAGATCCAATGTGACTGTTCAGTTTTAAGCTGAATTCATCATAACTAAAAGAGAATGCTTCCTCCTTTTCCGTCCCCCATTTTTTTTCTCTTTTCTTCCTTGGTTGCTGCTGTCTTACCTGATGAAGATGGATAGCATGTTATTCTATCTCTAAAATCTTACTTAAAATGACTTATAACACGTGTAAATAATAACCCTACAAGTGTGAGATCAGCATTTAGCTGTATGGAAAGGTTTCTAGAATATTTTTTAGTTTGTCTCTCTCAGTCCTTTTATTCCTTTGTTGTCTTGATTATAACCAAGATTTCAAATTCTTTGGGGAAAATCAGGCTGCACTGCACCTACTATTAAGCTAACCTAACTGAGACTTCTAAATGATGTTGCAGAGAAAGTACATCAGAATAGACAAAAAACAGGCTGCGTGGAATTATAGGAAACAATCTTTGGAGAGTTATTGAAATAAAAGCTTTATTTCATAGGATTTCAGTGACAAACTGAAGCTGAAAGTCAAATGAAATGGGTTCCATTAATTTTCAATAGTCCTTTTATCTGTGTGTGTGCACGCCCTGTAAGACAAAAAGGCACTGCATATTCCTCCTTATTGCATAAAAAGCCTTCAGCTGAATCCTGCAGCCTGGTGTGAACCTTGCTCCCAAACCTAGTAAAGCTCTTCAGTATGGGCTGAACTTGAACTAGAAGGGGTTGCATCCTTGAAGAGTTTGTATTTAGCACGTTCTTTTGTAGTTTGCGGTAAGTCTGCTCAGTGATTGCGGCCTCGGTGGCTTCAGAGAAAATATTTCACACAATCGCTTGTGGAACGTTCAAGGGAAACAGCCAGTGAGCCTACAGAGATAAGTTTCCATCCTGACATACGATGCATTGTTAAAGTGAGTGTACATTGTTCAGGTGCGTCCTTAATACACAGCACTCAGAAGCCTGCAGTAATCACACAAAGGAGTCATGTTTACGGCCATGCTTCGATAGATCACAGAATCTGCTTCGTAAAGGGGAGGGAGAGGGGGAAGTAATTTGTAATGCTTGAGGCACTCACGTATAAATTGCATTTTCTTCTTCTGTGACTGACAGACCTCAAGAAGATAAGACCTGTTTTTGAAAACTTGAAAGATTATATGCCTGTTCACATAGATACAGCCGGTTATTCAGTGCTGTGGGAAAAAATGTCACGAAGATTGTGCAACCATGCTGGTGCAATGACCTCTAAGAGTTAGAAGTCCTTCTAGAACTGGCAACCATCACCCTTCAGAAAACTCTAAACTGTCAGTTGCAACTTTTAAGCAGCAAATTTCCCAGTAAATAGACCATTAATCAATTTAGACAGCAGGAGATGTAACCGATCAGAGCAAAGACTGTCATCTTGATTAAAATGCACATTTTCTTTACTTGCATTCATAGGTGATGTGGGCTGGTTTGAGCTGAGGTAAAGCCTTCTAATTTGAAATATTTTGTGTGCAGTGTTCATAGAAGCCAATGAAATTTCTATTTGATGGTTCTTTGTGGATTTACATATGTTGAGGTGACTGGTGAAAAAACCCCACCTATTCATTTATTAGTGGTTCAGAGAGCTTCAGACTGCTTAAGGCTGTGGGTGTATTCATCTTTCCACAACAGAAACTCTCTCACATTTTTTGTTTAAGCTCATAAAACAAAGACCTTAATAAAGACATTTTGGTTGCACTTCTAGCGCTTTACCTGAAAAATAGACTTTCAGGATTATTAGCCTGGCATCATTAGGAACAAAACATTCACTTTAAAAACCAAATTGAAACATGCTTTGCAGGGAAAAACAGGATTCAGTGGTGGTTGTTGGGAGATAGATACTATTTCTTTTATTGTGTTTTATGAGCAGTAAGACATGAAACTTGAAACATTTTGAAAGTACTATTAAGTGAATGAGGCGAATGGAGGAACAGGACAGAGCACTTTGGGAGATGATGTTTGATCTGCTGAAGGGACGTGTGGTTAGAAGTAATAGCTTGCCCATGGTTTATCAAGCTCTGTTGGCAGGCAGCCTGTAGAAATGCTTCCTTCAAGTCCAACACAGCAAGGGGAAAAGAAAACCACTTAAACCATCCAGAATTACTACACAGAGGAAAGCCTGAGCCTCTGCGTGTAGTCAGTGACCACGGGTTGTTATCCCGTTTGTTCCCGCTCTGCGTGTGTCCGGCCAGGTTCCAGCTGCAGAAGCATCACACTGTTCAAGATAACCTCAGGTTTCCGAGACATTCTGCACCTGGAAAGACAAGTACAAGGTTAGGGGAGGCTCCCAGCCTTTCGGATCAGCAGCTGGAGGTGAGCAGGGTAATTTGCAGAGCCTGAAAAAAGGCTACACGTCCAAATCCTGCCCTTCAGATGAAATCCTGATCCCATAGGATTAGTGGGATTTCTGATTAAGAAGTTAGGATGTATGCTTTAATAAGTAAATGTCCTAATTTCTGAAAGGGGTAAAATTACAAAATAAAACTTATTTGCTAGCCAAACCATAGATGTGGGCATTTGAAGGTATCCAATTTTTATTTTTTTTTTTTCAGTAAACAGCCCAGCATTCAAGTTTATGGCAAATGTAGAAGGACCATATCCTGCAGGTCTTTCTGCTAATGTAAACGTGCGCTAATTGAGCTATGTAGTCTATGAAGATACTCCACTATATGCAATATAATATAGTAGGGAGAGGAGAGAAGCAGCAAGCCAATTCCTCCTACCACTTGTTGCCCAGTTCGCATATTTTATATGGTAGCATGTGAGTTCTAAAAACTGTTTTGGAAAAGCCGGTCTGCCTGCTGAAGAATTAAGGAGTCAACTGGAACATTAATATTTTGACATGATTACTAATCCCTTCTGCTACCTCCAGGAATGATTTGTCTCACAGCTGTGCCAAAGCAAACATTTCAGATTTCTTAGACACACAAGCACGTATGTTTTTTCTTGTATCTATGATTAATCACTTCTTTCTCTTAGCTTACTACTGTCCTAATGTCTTTTTCAAACTGCACAGTTCTAAATAATAGGAATGAAATAATCAGTTGCTTTAAAACTCATCATTTGAATGATGAAATAGTTACATTTTATTTGTTTTAGTCATTAACTGACTCTGACCACATACTGTTCTTTCTATAACATGTGTGTAGAGGCTTTCCCTTCCTTATTTACAGCCCCTAGTGAATCTTTGCTACTTTGGTCCTGTGCTTGGTTTTAGCAAGTGCCTCTGGTAAATAACCTTGCATGTGATTCTTATATGTACTAGGGCTTTTATGGTTTTTATTGTTGTGATTTTAGCAATGTAGCTTTATTTCCAATGAATCCAAAAGAACATTCATCTCTACTTTCTGTTCTCACCCTCTTTGAAAGTTCAGATTGTTGGGAGCAGCCTTGCATTTGTGGGTGAATTATTTCATGGATATTCTCATCACTAAGGGCACTTGATTTGCTGTAGAAATATTATCTCCTCCTTGAAATGTTTTCTCATTTTCTAAATACTGAAGACAAGGTAGACTGCCCTGCCTTAAAAGAAAACACTACAGCATTTCAGGCTTATCGTTGTCTTTATCATTAGGGACCTTCTTGTCAGTTCACATTTGGATTTCTTTAATGAAAATCAATGAGAAATTTTAAAGCATCTTCCGAACTTGCTGTAGTACAACCTCAGTGAAAACTGGGATGATGCCAGCATGAGTAGAATAAGCGTGATTCAGGTGTAAAGGACCAAAATGCAAATCCATTCATTTTAGTTCAACAATGAAAATCTGTTAACTGTCACCTTATGCTCACGGGCAGGAAGAACATGGAGCAAACCAGCACTGTTTACCCCCTTCTCGTGTCTGAAACAGGTTGCCTAAAAAGCCACTTCTTTCTGTTCCTGTAGCGAGATCTTCCAACAGCTGCCACTCTTCCTCCCTCAGCAGGAGTGCAGAGGCAGCCTTGTGGCGAAAGCAGTGGGAAAAGGGGAATAAACATACATTTTTATTTTAACAGCACATGTTAACGCCCCCACCTGCCTATATGTAAATGCTTAGGTGTTAACCAGTTACTGTAATGTTATGATGAAGAAAGGCCGATAGATACATCAGGAGTAGAGCCACGTAATTGCATTCTGTGCGTTTTTCTGCTCTATTGTTGTGATTGGGGTTTTCTTATGTTCAGATAACCTTACAGATTTCACAGGAGTGCCTCTTAAATTGAGATCAGGATCAGTGGTCTCCTACGTTGTGGCCAATTTTGCTGGTTCATCTGCTGAGTTGCGCTTTTCTAACTTCACAAAATCACTTTAATTCCAGTTAAACTATTTCATGTTATCAGTGCCGTCAAAGTGTGCTACCCTGGTTATACTGGATAAAGTTAAGACTTTTCTCTCAGAACTAGCTCATAGAATTAGGGGGCAGATTCTGAGCCACTGTAAAAAAAAATAATAATTGCTCTTAGGGGAGCTACGCTACTTTGCATTGAGTGAGAACCTAGCCCTTCATAAATCTTAATTCTGATTCTTTTCATTAGCTGTATTATTGTAAGGTAATCTATTACATGCATTTAGTTGCTAGGAAAGCCTACAGTGTAGTACAAATCAGAAGCTAGCAGGGGCTTTAATTTAGTCAGAGACAAGCTTTGAAGGCAGTCAAAGAGCCACTGATGGAGTTCAAATGCTCTTTGTCCTGCAAAAATAAAGAGCCCATTTGTTCTGCCTTTTTACATTACATCTTCTACCTTGCTGGAAGAAAAGGAGGAAGAACTGTAAGCCCAAACTCTTTTTTTTTAACAAAAAAACAAATATTGAACCTGTTGGCCTTACCGAAACTTCATCCATATGGCAAAAAGATACAGTTTGCAATGGCATTTTACAAGTTTTACAGACTGGATAGATTACACCCCAGAAGTATCTGGTAGTAAAGTAACTATTTCTTCTTTCTTATTTTTCTTTTACTTCTCCTACCGCCCCATGACTGCTGCGATGCAGTGCTGTGGCAGATCTTGCCAGCAAAAGACTGGGATTTGAGAGCTGATGGGTACCAGGCAATTAAATTTTTAAAGTTTTTAAACATTTAAATTTTTAACTGATTATGCCATTAGTCCTTGCTTTGTTCCTTTTGGATCAAGTCATTCATGTGTGTTTGTAAGGATCTCCCTGTGCTAAACTGAGGATATTCTTTCCTATTCTATATCCTCTTTTGGCACCTATTAAGAGCTATCACGAGGTAGGCATCTTCCCCGTCCTCCCCCCGCCCACTCCGCAATTGTTTCAGTAATTCAGAGAGTGAACTGGAGTTGAAGGTTCCCTTCTCTTTGGCTTTGTGGATGGGAAATGGTCTGTGTAGCGCACTTGCTCTCCACAGCACTTTCTGCTGCTTGTTTCTCCTTAGGATATCACCCCATTCTCTTTGCAAATTACTTTTATTCTCAGCAGGTTTCAAAGGGGATCCTAGACTTCTGCTTTTACTAGTGGATAGATAGGATTTCATCTGGTCAGCATCCAGTAGAAGATAATGCTTTTTTCATTAGCTTTACATTTATCCCATGGAATAACATTAGAGCCATTTAGTGAGAGTCCTGTTTGAGCTGATATACCTGTGCAAAGCTCAAGTGGCAAATTAAGTTCAATTATTATCTGTTCACTTGCCTTATCTACCTCTTTCTAAAGACAGTTGCTTTCTCAGTTTTATCTCTGGATTTTATCACAAAAACTTCACCTTCAGCTTTTTTTTTTTTTTTTTAACCTAGAATCTCCATAGCGTGCCCATTAAAATGGCTATACAATTATATTTAGTATGCAGAAAGACTGCTTTTAAAACCTGAGAGTCTGTAGCTCGCCTTACGTGCCTTTAAGGGCAAAACAATAGTGTGTCCTCACAAAGCAGTGCTAGATCGAATGAGGGCTGTCTTGACATGGTTCACAGTAAAATCTAAATTCTTCCTTTTTTTCCTATTCTGGCACTCTACTGAAGGATAAGATGTCTTTTCTTTTCCTTCCTTGAAGACCAGAGTAAGTTTTTACCCCTCCTTTGTATTCCTGGCTAGGTCTATGCCCTTTTGCCAACCCTAATCGTGACCTCCAATTTCCAGTAGCTATCACATGCTTAAGTTTGTCTTGATTGCTAAATACAGTGACTCGATGGAGGATTGTATCACAAGCTGAACGGGGAAAAAGGTCAGTATTTATAATTAAACACTGCTGTCATAGGGAATCCTTTAAATGGGAATATGTAAGACTTAGAATATTCTAATATGTTTTCTTGTTCTATTGCTGTCACTAAAATTACCCAATTTACTAAACTGTTAGTATGTCTGGCAAAATACAATAAAGGATATGTGTAAATGTATAAATGCTTGCGTGCGTGTGTGTGTATATGTGTGTTTCTAGCCTGTTACACAACACTTGATAACGGACAGGTCTCAGGATCGTAGGAAGTGGAGCTGTAAAACTTCTAGGTAAAGACACAACTACTAGTCTGAAATTTGCCCTGCAGGATAAACTAGGCCATAGAAGAGAGATGGCTTTATTAAAGGCTGAACTTATTGGTTATGCTGCATAACTTTGGAGTTTTGGGTCTTATTTTCTCTGGTGTAAAGCATGACTACATAATCCTTAGGCACTGTGCAGCTATGCTATTTTCCTTCAGAATCTGATTTTTTAGGGACTGACTAGATAAATTAACGAAAATCAGTTGTCCTAGATTTAGTTTTCTATATTTTATGTGTGAATGACTGTATTGTTTCAAGAAAAGATTTTTTTTATACTTTCAAAGTAGATTTAATCAATGTGTGCCATATCTACTAATGCTGAGCCTGAAAATGAAAAAGTAAATGAAATTATAAATTAAGGGAAATTTTAAAATTAAAAAAAATAATTAGAAAAAAAGGCATTGCATTAATGAATAATGTTAAAGGCTGTTGTGGCATTTAAAGTTACAATTTCTTCCCAGAATCTTAGTTTTTTCCCAACATCCTATAATGCAGTAAAACAGGATACTGTCATCATGTACTTTATTCCGGAAGGAACTGAGCGTATGGTAGAGTGTCTTGATTACTTGAATTGTCAAATTATCCAAAATTTATTCAGTTCTACAGTTCTTTGGCATAAAAAATTCTCGATGACTTCAACAGCAATTCCCTGTATTAAACAAAGTACATTTATACTGTAACTGCAAGGCAGCTTCTTTTTTTTTGTGAGCCCAGTTTGTAAAAAGCATAAATTATTCTCAAAGGCTACTCAACATATTTGTTTAAGGTCTGATTTTGCAATTCATCTGGAAGAAAAACACTCTGATTTTCATAGGCCAAATGTCTAGTAAAGGATACCTTTTATTTTCAAGAAGAAAACAGGACACCAAACTCCTGTGTACTTCTTGGGAATTCCAGCTTAAAGGAGAATTTCTTTCTGGAATTTGAATCATGGTTGATAATATCTCATGTTTGCAGGATGTGCAAAAATGAACAAATACAGTAAACTATGGCAATATTTGAGCTATATTTATAGTGTGTACCATAAATAAAATAGATTACAAACTGGAATACCAGAAATAAATTATAACAACTCATTACATACCTTTAGTGCCACCTATATCCAAGCAATGGTGCAAGAAAGTTAGAGCACATTCCTGGAAAATATACTGATAGAACTGACTCTGTCAGCAACATTTACCCCCAAAGTAATCGCAAATAAATTTATTAAATGGGAAGCTGCCAACTTAGTAATAAGTTATTGTTTTCCAGTACAATGACATAATATTATTTCATCCTACAAAGAGTTCTTCCAATTAGCCAGCTTTATACTAAGACACAATAGTAGCTTTCTATCATATTGCTTTGAATGAGATTCTTGCAATTAAACTTTTGAAACTACCTTCATCTTTTTAAAAGAAAACTTTAAAATCAAGACTAAAAAAAAAAAATCACAAAAGTTACTGTATAAGTGCTTCTTGGCTTATCAACTTTCAATTGTAAAGCACAGAAAGCTTGAGTTGGCTTTTGTTTCATTAATTGTATCTGTTTTATATTTCACTTTGTGCATATCACTTGCAAGATTTAAGTCTCAGTACTTTGTTATTGGAGTTGCTTTTGTTATTTCCAACGTGCCGTAGTGACTGAAAAATGCCAAGTGGAAATCTTGTTCAGTGTTGCTATTAACTTACTACATGCAAACTATTAAGCTTTTACAGGAACTGAGTTTCACCAGCAAGTACCTAGTTCTGTAGACTGATTTTATTTTATATCCAAATAGTAAGAACAAGTTGATAACCCTGTCTGTGCCACCTGAATGTAAAGCCACAAAAATGCAAGTCTCTTCATAATTTTTTTTTTTGCTGTCTTACTAAAGGGTACAAAATACTTCTACCATTTTTCCAAAGACAGGATGAAGTAGAAGCACAGAGTCATGCCAAAGACAAGTAATTCAGACTATAGACATTTGCCACAAAAACAATTAAACAAGTGATTTTATATTTAAATGTCTTTGTCATTCCATGTTACTATTAAGGGGTTTGTATTCAAGCATCACGTGCTGTATAAAATCCTGTATTCTAGTAATATATGCTGATGTATACTCTGCGACAATAAGAGTTGCATAGGCTCTTTCATGCAAATCACTTGACAAAGTGATTTTTGAAACAGCTGCCGAAACAAGGATGCAGGTAGGTCAGGGGCATGTCAGAAGGCCAATGGTATTTGAAATGGTTCTAAGGCCTTGATCTTCTGTCTCCGGTCTTTCAACGGTTAACAGATATGTGATACGGACGTCTACTATAAGAATATTGCAGTATTAATGATGCAAAACATCGAGAGGATTTATATTTATAACTAGTCTGAATCTAAATGACTGTTGAGGAGTTACTGATGTATCCTACATCATTGTATTCTGCCCCTTTAGAGAAAAAAGCAAATGCACATACTATACAGATATTTTACTTTATAACAACTCCCCCCTTCCTCAATATGTACAAGTTTATCTGGCATTTAGGCTTCAGAACGGAGCAGTCCAAATCATATTAGAGTTGCTTGTAGCATAAATACTTCCTGTGTGCACTCATAGGTTAAAAAAACCTAACCAAACAACCGTGTAGTTAACAAAAATCCCAACGACCTCAGTAGGGTCAGAATTTAAGCTCTGGAATTAAGACACCAAAATGACTGCTCTTTTTACAGAGCTCAAAGAAGGACGTTTCTCAATCGTTTCTCTAGATCATGCATTCAGCTCTGCTCAGAATATCACCTTCAGTGTCTAATAATCAATTTTCATGTGAGAATAATGAGACAAAGAAGCATCTTACAATATGATTGCTAACCTGCAAAGAAACTCTTTTTTAAAAATTGAAAATATTATAATTAATTTTCAAGCTTTTCAAGGAAGAGACTTTAAACACATCACTGATCACTAAGCGTTGTTTAAGTTGTCCTGTAATTTGAGGTTCCTTTTTATGACAGATCTGAAATAGATCTCAAGTAGGCCATAGAAAAAGAATTCCATCTCTTTAAAAAAATCAATAGCTTTCAAGGCCCAGGATGGCCCCTGTGCTGAGATTAATAAAGCTTGACATTACATTCTGAATGCAAGCAATGACTTCTATTACAAGGGGGAAAATGAAAAAGCTGCTATTACTGACATAGTCAATAGATTGCACCTCAGTGTATACTGTACTTTCTACATTTTTAATATAAATGTGTTCTGTTTCAAAGATGGGAGCATTATCAGCATTCATTTTACTTGAGGCAATAATGTGAGAAGTTGTGTCTTGTGTAATAAATAAATAATCTGTCTTTAAAACCATTTACTCAGATTGCTTTTCCCAAATGCTTATTTAGAGGTGCTCTGTAAGGTGTCATATACCAAGACAGCCATGTTATAAAAATTTTAGAAAACACAGTTTCTTTATAATTGTTTGGGGGGTATTTTTGTTCTGCTTGTTTTAGAAATAGTGTAATGGCAGTCTTTGTACAATGGTGGGATGGTGTGATAAGCTGTGAAATGTGAGTTGAGGCACCCCTGTTTCTCAGAGGTTCTTGGTGGTTGGGAAGACCTGCCAGTCGAGACCCAGCAGCTTTCCATCATGACTGACAATTGCCCCTCTTTCAATTTGAGACTTACTTTTTTCTTCTATCATATTTTTCTGGACTTGAAAGAATGGGAGAAATTCTATTCTCTCTATGAGTATCCCTATTCAGATTTTCATTATTTTTGTAGGACCTGCTAGTACTATGAAATCATCATCTCTTTGTAAATGGATTATGTTAGATGGCACTTAATTATAAAATAAGACGCTGAGTTAATTCACGCTTTGTGCGGTCACTTCTCCCTATCTGTCCTGGCAAGTACATTCATGTGAACAAATCCTTTTCAGTCTCTTCAAAAGGATAGGGAAGGAAGTATATATTGCATTGGTAGCTTTCAGGAACATAAAGACAAGAAATAATCAGCAAACTTTGAATTACTTCTAACAATATCTAATATTGAAGGAGGTGTTTTGTACTCATCTGATGTGTGGCCATAACAGATTTTTTCTTTTAACGTAATCAGAACAATAGGCCTGATATATCTCTGATGCCTCTTCTATATCAGCACAAATGTGCTGATTTCATTGGAGTGACCCTTGATTTACATTGTTGTAAAGAAAGACAAATTGGGCTGTAAATATATAAGGGAGGGAAAGCATAACTGTCTTGCACTTCTAGAGATTCTAAGTACAAAATAGAGGAAGATTTATTTGGAGTGGCTCAGGGGTTGTAGCTAGCATAATGGGCTATAACGGAGCACAGGAAATGTAGGCTGACTGGGATCAGCATGGTTTACTGTTCTGTGGCTTAGCTATCCACGGCTCAAGGTGAAAACTGTGTTGGTTAACGGATAGACATGTTCCTGACTACAGTTTAAAGAAATGGGTGGAGGTGAAGATATAATACCATTTATGCATGCCTAATTCTATACTCTCCTGGTTCTGGACCTGGTTTATCACCCAGAAAAATCTTCCCCTCCTGACATCTCTCACTTCAAATGGCGAATTTTGAAGTTCAACCTAAAAGTTTATTCTTTATTCAGCAAAGAAAATCTGGTTTTGCTACTAAGGGTGATCTGTATAAAGTCTTCTGCAATACTTTCTTTAGGTCATACAGGGAAACCTAATTTAGAAATATTACAGCAGGCAAAACTTACCATTTTCTGTCCTAGAACTCAGCACTGATCTGATTACTTTTGACTGTGATTCCAGGTTATCTACCTAATTTGTCTACAGCGTTATTACCAACATGTGTTTTCCCATGAGGAACATATTAATTTGGTTGTTGCCCTGGAGAAATCTAAACAACAACAACAACAACAAAAGATTAAGTATAAGAATTCTCTGTCATAAAAAGGAACACCATATACCCAATAAATGACAGGCTTGTATTTAGAAGAGTGGTGAAATCAAAGTGTTTTCAGTCTGCACTTTCCAATACAAAGTGCTCATTTCAAAACGTAATGCTCTGCATAATTAGATCACACAGTTTCAGCATCTGGGCTGTGTATCAGTCTGTTAGGTGATGTGGTAATAGCCAGGGGTAGTAGGAACAATGAAAGAAACTGATGCCCACCTGCAGAGCTTCAGACGGACGGACTCTCCCACGCCCGCATTTCCCACTTTCTGCTGGACAGAGGTGCTGTTCTCCTGGTGCTCGTTCCCACCTCTCCTCTCTGTGGCTCTCCCATGGACACAGAAATCACCAGAATTGGAGCAGTGGTGACAGTTTTGATCATAATTTCCATCTTCTGCCTCCCGTACAGCAGGGTGGCCGTGAGAAAATTCAGCCTTGAGCTGCAATCAGTGATTGTCCACTCATTTTGTCTGAAGTGCAGTCATCTAACTAATGGCAGCATTTCTTCATCTGGAGATAACGTGGCAGATAAAATGGGTCCTGTGAATCACGCCATGGATGTGCATTAAAAGATTATTTATTTCTGATTAAATGAGAATGTCAGACCAGCAGATCTGAGACCCCTTCCAGCATGGAAGGACAAGAAAATTCCTTAGCAAATGCTCTTGTGGTGCCCTCCCTACTGCTCCTCTCCCTTTCCCTGAGTAAGCAGCCAGGAGCTTGATTGCGATAGATAGCTAATAGGTGCAGTACAGACTTAAATATTGTAAAAGAACATTGAGACATTGATTGTTAGCACGTTTTCCAAGTAATTTATAAAGGTATAGATGGTATTATGAAAAATGGTGATTATCATGGATAAAAATTAACTCTATAGTTTCTTCAGTAGACCTATCATTCATTGGGTCATGCCATGGTTGCTTTAAAATAAAGAAAACTGGTTAAAACTAACTTTGGATTGGTTAAATTGAAAAAATAATTTTGAAATGTGATTTTTGTTGAAGAATGATATGCACCTATTGTTTTTATTTAATCCTTTTATTTTGTAGGTTTAGTTTTGTTACCAATGACTAACTTTGATAAATTTCAGGTGTGAGTTTCAAGAATTAGTACAAATCCCTTAGTCGCTTGGGAGCGAAGTCTGAATGAAAAGCCTGGGCAATTCACACCAGAGAACCTGATAATCAGAGAAATCAAGCTTTTTAAAGTATAGATCTACTTATATTTTAAAAGAAATAAACTCTTTTGAAAACATTATTTTTCTCTTAAAAATTATTTTTTCTTTTTTATTTTTTTTTTTTTTAAGCAAAAAGCTGGATTTTGCTAGCATGCAGGCTTAGAGAAAATTGTTGCTTATCTAATTTTACATACCCTGAAAGGAATTCTGAATAGGAGCCATTGAGGAATATCTTTAGTAGTGCCATAAATCAGAGACTTATTTGCATACAAATGAAAATTCAAACCAAAGTGCACTGAGAAGTAACAGTGCCCTAAGTTAGGGATCAACATTAAAATATGATGCCCACCCTGGAGTAAACTAGAAATCAGAAGAGATCTTCTATTGGGAGATATTGTCTATGTATTTGTTGTTGGGGCTTTTTCCGTTTGTTTGTTATTTTAACTCTGAGCACATTCACAGAAGGATGAAATTATTCACTGGTCTTTGAGATAATACCTGTGAACAATCCATTAATTTGTTATCATTGATAGTATAAAAAAATACATGAAATATGCAGAAGATAAATCACATCAACAAGTTGTGATTGTAACCTGTAGCAATGCTAATTTAGAAATGTGTAGTGAGATGTGTGAAACTGCACATTGCAGAAGACGGAAGTGAACTTTCTGCTCTCTTAACCAATTTTTTTGGTGGTGTTCAAAAGAGGCAGTGGTGAATTTGGAGACAATATAATCAAAGTTCATCAAAGAATTATATTGGCCACCTTAGGAAAAAAAAAACCACTAAAACCAACAGTGAACTGGAACAAGGTGAAAAAAAAACCCAACACTTTAACACACCATAACGAATTCTGAGACAAATTTGTAGGGTCAATATTGGAGCACAAATACACGAGTGGCCATTTTAGCATTAGAATACTAAACTAAATCTAAGCTACAGTGGTCAAGGCAACACCACCTAATTAAAGGTCTAAAGAAGGAGTTCCACCTGCAGGGAATAGATGAAAAAGCTTCCAGATGAAACAGATTGGAAAGCTGCAAATGAGATATGTAATTTTTATTAAAAGGAATACAGCAATTTTCCCTATGGTAAGGTCAGCAGATGAAAAAGGACTATGTGCAATGTTTTTAGAAATAGAATGCAATATTTAGAATAGTCCCTCCTTTTAATTTTTCAGTCTCTGAATGAGATTATAACTTTAATTACACATTTTTACACATTTGCTTCTTTCAGTGAAGACTTTTCTCTGGGCTCAGATTTGGTGATTTTTTTTGTTTTTTTGGTTTGTTTGTTTTGTTTTTTGTTTAACCTTAGCTTATTTTGGCAGTCTTTAAGACCCCACCCCCAGTCCTGTTGACTTTGTGCCTACTTAAGTAAGCACTGCTGAATCTGTGTAAAGATTAATGAAATACGCTGAAGGCTGATTATAAATGTGTACTAAAATCTGTATAAATGGACATAAAAGCTATTTTTACATAAATCAAAGAACAGTGATTTTTTTAAAATAATTTGAATGAGTTGCATATTGAGTAGGTTTGTTGGCACACTAATATCATTTCTGCTTGAAATTACATCTTGGTTACAAAATCTATTCCTGTGTATGTAGGTCATCATACCAGTTTTAATGAAATTGTGTTTATATGGTCCTGTTTAATTTGTCTCAGATAAAATGGTGCATTGGTGGCGCCATTCTCTGTCCAGGCTGAAGACATAGCAATGATAACGTCAGTGGATCTAAAGGTTACAAGGTTACTAAGGAAGGATTAGTTTGATCAGCAGATTTTCTTTGGTTTACCAACGCAGCTTTTCTCGGGTCCTGACATAGGTCCTCCTAGAAAAAAGATGCAAAGTCTCTGGACTCTTTATATTCAGTGATCTAGTCAGAATTTAATGGGGGGGGGGGGGGGAAATAAAGGCATTAATTATACTAAAACTAATGGCATCTTTATATATTTAAGTATCTTAGTCTTTAGTCAGAAAGTAAGCCATTTCGCTGCCATTACATCCTCTGTCTTTCTTGCTTTAAACTTTGGACTGATGCACCATTGCAAACAAGGAAAATTTAAAGTCCTGAATTGGTTCCTGTTTGATACATTCAATTAGAAGTGCCTCGGCTACAGTCAATCCCCACAGTGTTTAACAAAGAGCTGTGATTACTTTTATTGTACAAAGCTGCAGTGACCACTTCAGGTTCCCAGGTTAGTCCTGCAAGAATAATACAAATGGTGCCAAAGAAGGATTGGGAAGAAGCGTCTAAAGATCAAAATGGAAATCAGGAAGGAGGAAACTGCTAAAGAGGAGAGGAGGAGAAGGAAGGTTATCACAGGCAGGCTTGTGAGAGAGGGTGCGGTGCTGGCAGAGCGCCTACTGGTTGAGAAAATATAAGCTTGTTTTGGAGTGGTGCAACAGACCAAACAGATTCATCTTCAGTCTGCTTTCGGGTTGAAGTTAATTTCTGCATGCAAAATTTCTTCTGTCCTGCTTCCATATCTGATCACTAATATTTTAATTTAATTTCTTTCTGGGACCACTTTATTAACTCAGCCATAATTCTTCCGCAACTTTTCACCAGAAGCAGAGCATCACTTCTTGCAGGCTGCCTAAACTGGCTATGTCCTTCATGCAACAAAGAATCAAAATCAGTGAATCAGGCAAATTTGCTGCACTAAAGAGAATAATCAGACAATCTAGGGTCTGCTGGGTTGGCTAACCTTAGATTTCTGCAGAGAGACACCCCCAAAATTGCACAAAACATTCAGGTCAGAGGCTCAGCCTGCAGCTGTGGAAGGAGTCATAAAAGGTGCTTGGCGGAAAAAACATAAAATTATAGGTTAGTTTAGGCTGGAAGGGACCTTTAAACGTCATCTAAGTCCAACTCCCACGCAATAAGCAGGGACATCTTCAACTTGATCAGGTTGCTCAGAGCCCCGTTCAAACTGACCTTGAATGTTTCCAGGGATGGGGCTTCTACCACCTCTGGGCAACCTGGGACAGTGCTTCACCACCCTCATCGTAAAAATGAAAAATTGAGAAATGCTTAACATCAGTTACTCCCTAGGAAGTTTAAGTCCTCTTGAACTGTAGCTGTCTCTTGAATGAAGAGGAATTTATATAGAAAATAATAAAATATATTGTTAGTATTCTGGAGAGTTTACACTAGTGCATATTTTAGATTTTCAATATATTACACAGTCAAGCTTTGTATAGTTCATCAAGGACATTATAGCAATGCTTTAGAGGCTCAACTGTTCTCAGGAGTAAACAGGCACAGTGTCGCCAAAGGTGACACATCATGCCTGTTTCTGGTTGGGTTGCATTTTGGAGAGGAAAATCCCATTTAACACAAATTCTACCCTTCTATAACGTCCATGAATAAGGATAGAGTACTGGATTGGACATCAAATCAGTAGTATCTGCAACCACTGGCTTTTAATTTAAGAAATTGTCTCCTGCAGACCTATGTACAACTGATCCTTTGAGATCTGTGGGAATGTGAGTAGATGGAGATGTTATAAAAAATTAAAAAGCCTCAGTTTACCCTCTGCTAGGCTGTCAGGTGTAAAAGATATGTCAAAATTTGAGGGTAAACAGGTTTAATTTCCATGATTTTGCACATAGTCTTTGAGTTTTGCCAATTGTATGTAACGCCACTGCGTGATTATCTTAAATTCAGTGGACTCTGAGGGATGTTAAAGGGAGCTGCTCAACTACTATTAATATCTCAGTGGACCTGCTGTGCAATTTAGGGATGACAGTAATTTTGCAGTTGGTCAAATATTTAACGTAGGGTTCAGGTATTGTGTAAATTAATATTCTATGCCTTGATAAAATCAATTTACTAGAATACGGACGGATTTGTTGGGACAGAATTGTTCTTCCCGGTCATATTTTTTCTGCATTACAGTACAGAAACATGCTTTGCTAGGTTAAGAGTTCTTTTTTGAAGAATTCTAGGGAGAAATTAATAGAGGACATGATCTCTGTCCTTTGAGATATATGAATTTGGCCAGATTGGAAGACCCAGTAACTATTTGATCGTAGGATACATAAATTGTAATATAACCAATAACATTAGTTACATCCCTGATCTCTGGGATGGAACAGAAAATCTGTTTATAGAACCAGTTAATTGTATATACATAGTAAAGTCTTTTCATATTTCTTATTAACAATATTACCAGTAATAAATGAAAGTTTATCTATTGTTTAAAATAGAACATAACTTTTTTAAAAGAAAGTCTGTATTCAGAATGAAGTATGTAATACCAGTCATTTATTCATTAAAACTAAATATTTCATATTGAAACACCTGCATATCCCCTCACCAAAGAAGCAAAATATTTCCACACACATTATGTGCATTATTCTAAGTGATTGCTGTTGCTTGACTGCATCCCCTAGTACACGCAGAGAGAATGACATGCAATTTAATCATCAGGTGCCATTATACAGGTGGAATTATACAGAATTAGGTACCTGTTAGAATTTCAATTGTAAAATATTTGAGTCGAATGTAGCGTGGCAGGCAAAACTTAAGTGAACACAAAAATGCCTCATTTCTCACAAAATCTCACAAGCAAAAGGTTTTAAAGAACATTGGGAGAGTCTTCCATTGTCATTAGAGATAAAACCAAGGAAAGCTGATTGGTTTTGTCAATTTATTGATCTAAAACAAAGAAAAAAAAAATAGCATTTAAGCTGCATTCCTGTAGCTCAGATTATCGTGAGCAGTTACTTTTCCATACACACTCTGCCTGTATATGGATGCTCCCATAAGCCACAAGTGTTTTCTTTGTGTTCACGCCAAATTGCATGGCTGTGCTTAACAAACTGAGGTCATTCATGCCACAGTTGTTACAAGCTATTAAAACTCAGAGTGAAATACTTAGAGCATTCATTTTGCAATTGGCAGAAATACTGTGGGCTGATAAGCACTGATGATTGTCAGCAGCTAACAAAAAAAAAAAAAAAAAAAAAAAAAAAAAAGAAAAAGCTTGGGGCTTTAAAGTATGTAAAGAATAGGTATATCAATAATGTGGAGTTGTAGAGGGAATTTAGCTAAATGTACATTTTAATACCAAAATACTGGCAGGAAGAAAAGTTGTTAAAGAATTCTTGACCATTCTTTGTAGTTTCATAAAATGGACTGGCTAATAAGCAAGGCGAAACCATAAAATGATCACTCGTGGTTTTTTTTTTTTTTTCTTTTCACCAAACACTGAGTGATCTCTGTAGTGAACTAATCATTCCTGACCGTGATTTTTGAAATGGCAGGATAAATTGCATAGCTGAAGTTAATGAAGAACTCTGAGAGTTGAAAAATTTATTTCCTCTGACAGCTACCAAATGTTTATAGTACTTGCTTTAGTTTGAAACCATTACAGGTGCAGCAGAGATGGAGGAATACGTTCTCTTAAAAGTGATGATTTTGCCAGGGAATAACACAATCATCCTGTCAATCAGAAATATATTTCCTTTCAAGTGCAGTAATTAAATAAGCAATAGTATTATTAAGTTGACAAATAAGAATGACAAAAAAAAAAAAAAATAAAAGGAACAGAAACTTCTCAGAAAGCAAGAGAAAGTAGAAGGTTAAGACCTGGGCTACGGTCTAGAAGAGGTTTGTAATTGCGTTGTTGTTTGGGTGTTGACTGGCTGATTGAACAGCCTTGGAGGTGTCCACAAGCTGTCAGGCCAGGGAATTGGAGTTAATGGACAGCTAATATCATGATTGAATGGTAAAAGTGGAGCCTGATCTCTTTGAGGATGGAAAATCAATAGTCTATTAGATTTGTCAGGATGACAGGAGGAGAAAAAAGCAAAAGTCTGCTGTATTTGCTTGCATTACCAGGGCTGCTCTAATTAAGCACCCACCTCGAGATGGAGGGGAACCTGGAGAATTGAAGTAGTAATGAGATTCAGGCTTGAAGTAAATAAAGTAACTGCAGCATAAGGCATGCTGACAGACAATTAAACCTCTTTATCAATGCCGCTTCTTTCCAGAAATAAAATCTCGTATGGCAGCTATAAAATAAGGCTGAGCCTGGTGTGATCATAAATCTTTCTGCAGCTTGTGGTTGTGCGCATTATTGTTCAAGTTGTTTTGGAGTAGTTTTCACAGAAATTGTAGATGCATTGGCTAATGCTGAGCTTTACTAAATGAAAGTTTCTGCTCCTATGAGTATGTGTCCTGCCTAGAATTACACTGCATCAGACTTGTGCTCTTTCTCTATTAACCACTGATATCCAACATGACACTCTTGGCTTGCTGATAGCATGACGTACCTGGGTACATGCCAGCCAGTTCAGTGGCACAAGGTAACTCTCATTTTCCCTCTCTTTTTCCTTCTTGCCATCAGGAGGTAACTAATCTGCCTAATTCAATCGACATGCACACATCGCATCCAGACCTGATAGTAAATGTGACGCTTCTGACATTGCAAATGTTAAGAATGAGCCCACATTTGCCGGTGTTCAGTGCTACATGAAATTGCAGATTTGGATTAAACCTAAAATTCTCTAGGGCTTCAGTTGGCTCACAAATGTACAAATGTATAGTATTATTATTTCTTTTATCTCCTTCCTAATCAATGAGGTTGAGCGAGGGAAGGGTTTTGAGCTCAAGATTTCTTGTGGGGGAATTTCTTACTTTTGCAGTAAGCAGCGGCAGCAAAGGTGTGCCTTTCTTCTCCCAGCTGCTGGATGACCGTGCGAGTGTTCAGAGGCCGCTTCGCGTTGCTTTGCATCATTTTTTCAGTGGGCAGGTTTATGAGGGGAGAAATTCCTTTACCTTGCAGCCCCCCGTTGCTCCATACCTGAAGTGGTTTCTATTCACTGTAGCAAATTGAAGCCAATCTTTTGCGTGCTCTGTTTCTTAGAGGCAGACGGCAGTAGGCATTATACAAAGTTAATTGCAATTTGAAATTGAAAATACATAATTTGGGTTCTTAATACTTTTGGCCTGCCATTTTGATTAAGTTAATTATAATATTAGTTGCTGAATGTTCCAAATGACAAAAGCAAGAAAGGGTTCTATGTACATATATCCATCCCCTTGAATTCACTTCATATTTTTGCAGTAATTTGTGAGGGAATTTGCAAACACTTTACAAAACTACTTTGATCATGGAGAGTGGTTTTGTATTGTGATTGCTTTGTCAGGACTCTACAATAATCTAGTGTAATAATTTTGTGTAGATTATCACAGGACTCTGTGATAATCTACACTAAATTCGTAAGTAGAGTCAGAGGCAAGACCATGCTTTTTATTGGACTTTGTTGTATTTCTGTGAGTAGGTGTTTCTGTCAGATATGTAGAAGAAGGGAAACATTTTGTATATAAGGTCACTAATGCCTTTGTTTTGGCTATTGTATTTGTTAGCCTGTTAAAATGAAAGGCAATATATTCTACCCTATTCTGTTTCCATTATTACGTCTATAGTATAATATGTATTAGAATATGAATTTAAATAATTCTGTATGTCTAAAGAGGTATATGAAGTGTTTTGTAAGTGATAGTGCTATACATATGGGCCAGCTGTTTCTTTCACATGTATATATGCATTCTTTGTAGCTGAATGTTCATTTGGTTGGCTTCCCTTCATTATGGATGCAGTTTGATAGGAAGTTATTAAATTCATTTCTGCTATTTGCTATACCTTATTTGACCCTGCCTCCACATAAGGATCTACTGGTTGCTCTTCATTTCATCTAAAAATCCCTTCTCCTTTATTTTTTTTTCATTTACTTCCATTACTGAATTGGTTATACTAGACTTAATATAAAGAAATTAAGACTGTAGCTCCCTTCATTCTGGACTCAATACATGTTCAAATATGGGGTAGTTGAAAGATCTTGACATTTTCTTCACAAGAAAATAGCTTGTTGTTTTATCCCATTTCTTTTTATAAGGATTTTAATACAGGTGTGGTGATTATGCTTTAAGATTTATTACATACATGTACCATACTTGAAGAAAGACAGCTAATATTTCAAAAATGTATTGAGGATGTTGCACTATTCCATTACTTTGTTTGGGTTAGTAGATTAAATAAATGACAAGTGACAGTGGTTTAAACTGAGTACCTAGTACAATCTGCCTTCACATCTGCTCTGGTTTAGAATAAAAGCAGATATGAGTACAATGACCTTGATTTACTCGTTAGAGAATGTTTGTAGAGCATTAGAAGTTCACAAGTTGTCATGATGATGAACCAATTGACTCGTAGGAGGATACAGAGCAAGTGACTGAGTCTGAAAGTGTTTGACATTTTCTGGTGTGTCGTGAATGTTTCACTGAGGGGGCTGGACTCGCTGGGAATTGAATGCTCTGAGACACTCTTTGGCACTGGTCAGCATTTCATTAAGTTGAGTTTTAGAGTAGCACAGATTTAAGTTCAGGTCTTACTGCAGAGTTTTGTAATATAGTTTGGAAGCTGCTTACTCATGTTCTCTCTTGACAGGAACTGGTCAATACATTGTTGCCATGTCATTTAAAATATAAAATTAGAATTTGTCATAGTGTAGGTTTAGATTTTTTTGGTTGTCCTGATTTCAGATGGGATGGAGTTAATTATCTTTCCCAGTAGCTGCTGTGTGTGAAGAATGTTGATAATACACTGATGTTATTAATTGTTGCTAAGAGATCAAGGAAATCTTCAAGCTTCCCAGGTTTTGCTAACGTGCAGAGGCAAAAGGCTGGGAGAGGTATAGCCAGTACAGTCGACCCAAACTGGCCAAAGGAGGTATTCCATACCATAGACGTCATGCCCAGCATATAAGTGATCACTGCTCAGGATGGGTGGTATCAGTCATAGTGTCTTTGGGCTGTGAGTAATTGTACGTCGTTCATTTAGTATATTCTATTCTCATTATATTTTATTATTATTCTTTGCTGTCCTATTAAACTGTCATTAACTCATGAGTTTTCTCACTTTTACCCCTCCAGTTCTCTCCCCCATCCCACCAGGAAGGCAGTGAGCGAGTGGCTGCATGGTACTTATTTCCCAGCTAGGATTAAACCACGACATTGTTACAAAATCAAGGTTCATTATCAGTCTGAGTCTGATGCCTTCTCTAAAGAAATGGATTTCTGAGCCTGCAGTGGCATCAACTCAGCTTGGTAAGAGAGCCTGTGGTCTCTAAAGGTGTGAACAGTGAATCAAAATGTTGAACAGTACAATAGCAAGTATGAATCCCCATAGAAAGCATCAGACAATTACCTATTCTAAAGTCTAAATGTGCAGAAATACAAAATAAGCAAAACACCTTACCCAAGTACAGTAGTTACTTGAAAATTATTGTATTGACATTATTACAATATATTTATCTGATATAAATAAACACACAATCTAAGAACTAAACAGATTAGGGGGTTTTTTCAGTTTATTTTTTAAAATAATGGATAGAGTTAAGCCAGAGACCTTCACTGTCAGCAGCACCGATAGCCTGGCAGCAGCTGCCTCTTCTTTAGACCAAGAGGACTGCAGCTTTGGTTTCTTTGCTTATCTTAGTATGGCACTTAAGAAGTTTTTTTTGGGGGGAGGGACGGGACAGGACTTCCTGTTACGTTCTTGTTGATGTTGGCAAAATACATCTATTTCAAATGGAATGCTGATTTTTGACAGTCTGACTGAAACCTGATCCATTGAAATACGTATATCATAGACTCATAGAATGTTTTGGGT
>JMFS01136422.1:0-14813 GCA_000699545.1 Podiceps cristatus | reverse complement strand
GTCACCTTCGTAGCGGAACACCCCTTGTTTCCCTTGAGGTATTTCACGGACTCTCCTCCGCCAGATTCCAACTTTGCTGCAGCGCCCCTGGCATGCAGCACCCCTGGTCAAGGGCTCATACCAGTCCCCCGTCCCTTTAACCATTGTGTATCATCACCTAGCCTGTCACCAGCCAGCCCGATAGGATCCCCTTCCCCCTTCGCATCTAGTTTAAAGCCCTGTCAATGAGCCCCACAAGCTCCTGGGCAAAGACCCTCTTTCCCCTTTGAGAAAGCTGGCTCCCGTTTGACACCAGCAAGCCCAGTGCCATGTAGGCCATCCTAAGATCAAAGAACCCAAAGTTGTGGCAGCGACACCAGTCGCGGAACCACATGTCAATAGATTGAATTCACCTGTACTGCCCCACATCTTTGCCCCCTACTGGAAGGGGCGAGGAAAAAAAAATAATCTGTGCTCCTGATTCCTTTACTAACCACACCAGGGCTTTGAATTCTTTTTTAATCACCCTCGGGCTACTTACTGCAACTTCATCAGCACCTACATGGAAGAGCAGTAAGGGGTAGTAGTCTGAGGGTCAGACCAGGCTAGGAAGTTTCCTAGTGATTTCTGACAGTTTCTATTTATGCAATTAAGCTGCAATAAATCTGATATTACACAATCTACAGTGATTTGGATGCATACCTGAATAATGTATATTTTCCCTCTGCATCAAACTTGTCTATGAACAACTGCAAAATATTTAAACTCTTCTTTCTCTAAAGAAAAAAAAATATGCTTTCAGATTAATTCTAATTAAATAAATGCATCACTTAACTGATTCTGTAGATCACATTACATACCAGATGCTCCATGGGACAAAGGGTCATAACTTTCACCAAATCCTGCAGTTGGACGAAGAAAACATAATTTCTGATTACATACAGATTATTACATTACATCACACTGACTAAAATTTACTCAAGGCATTAAAACAAACCAACCCAAAACCCACAAAATCATGCCTATGAGAAGATTCTCAGAGAAATCTACATTCATTTCAGTGGTTGAAATCCCAGGGTTGATACACAAGAATACTATTCTTGTATTGTGGGGTTCAAAGAAGAATGTAGTCAAGCAGTAATTTGCAAGAGGCAAAAATGAGCAAGAATCATCTTTCAGCAAAGATCAGTGCCCACCTGCTTCAGTGGCCTGTACATACACTGAGTGTATTTTAATTGTCACTGAAACTTCATGCTGAAGTGGGTAGAAAAGACAATCAATTCTATATAGCAAGAACACTTAAGGTTTCAATTTAACAACACAAGTGTATAAAGGTTCAGTAGTATGTCCTCTCTCAAATACCCATAAGACAGCTAGATATTATTTACAATCAAACTCTGAAGACTTCTGCACATTGCTTCTTATTACCTGAGGTACATTAATAAAATCTCTGAATTCTAAATACTGATGGAGAAGGCTATTATCTTCCATTCTCAATAAACAGCTCTCAAACAGATCCTGCAGGTGAGGGAAAAAAAAAAAAAAAAAAAAAAGCTGCCAACATTTTGCACATATACAAGACATTAATCTATATGCTTGACATTTCAGGGATAAAACCACTTTCACTATAAACACTCGTGCATATCCAAAGCTCCTAGGAGCTACAAATGTTAGTGATAATGGTAATTTAAACATTTAGGCATGTGTGTAAAGTTCAGTAAATATAAGTGTTTGTGAGACTGAAGAATACCAAATTAAGCCTCAAATATTTCTGAAACTATTATCTGAACTATGATTTGTACCTTTCTTAGAAAGGGAAACTTAAGTTTTACCATTACTTAACTTGGAAACAATAAACATTCTAACATCAAAAATTTGATTAAAAGAAAACTTACAAGTCCTTTAGATAACATAGATTCTTCTGTTCTAGAAAAAAATAAATAAATTTTATCAAATTTAAGTTCTTAACAAAAGAGACACTGTTGATATTTCAGAAGAAATGCTAGAACAGGGATCAAAAAGAACTTGTCCCTCAACAATTTCCATTCTATTATCTAAATATAGTATCTTTCTCATTTGTCTCAAAGATTTTTAGAATAAACTGGCATCAAACTGGTAGAAGTGGAATGGATTGAGGTTCGCATTTTCCTGCGGGTCCCTGCTGTTGCAAGCTCCCATTCTTCTGCGTTATCGGCCCCCCTCCCTCCTGTGTGTGTGCCAGTGGGGGACTTTTTGTCTGTTTGGCCATGGGCTGTGGGTCCACTGCAGACTGTGCTTGGAACCAGCTATCTATCTATCTCCTTCTCAGCCTCCCTGATTACACAGCCTAACAATTAGTAGTAAATTAGCAGTAAACCAATTGTTACAGAAGTACAAGTAAATATGCACTCTAATTATTCTGCATGTGTTTAAAGAACCTAAATTTTGCATTTTCAGAAAAAAAGTTTCTAAAAAGAACACAATACAAGTTGAAAACAATAAATAAATGTTTTAGACAACTTTTTATACTTCTTAGTAAAAGAAGTCATCTTATTGTGGAACTTGCCATTTTAACTCTCAAGTTTAAAAACCTCCTCTGAGCTTATCTGACATATTTGAAATTTGATTCTATGAATTATTATAAAAGATCACACCCACTATCTAGAACTCCAAATACCATAAACCCTACCTTTTCAGTAGCACTTCAATATGCGTCATATTGCATTGCAGAAGGTATGATGGGCTGAAGGAGAAAAATTAGGTTTACATTAAACTGCATAAGCCACATACATTTGCAAATAGTTAATATATTTGTCAGAACTAGTCTTTTTTTAAAAAAATATAAAAATATCTTTATAAAATGAATAATTTTGAAACAAAGAATATTAAGTCAAATTGCTCTTAATAACTCTTCTGTGGAAACTGTCTATAAGTATGCAATTGAAAATTTAATACATGTTAATTTTCAGCATGTGACTAATCCTACTAGCTGTTCAAAAGGACAGCTCATCTAAAATTAAACCATAATTATCTGCAGGACTGGAGTATGTTCTTATGTGTATAACAAACTACATAAAATATAAATGCATAAAGGTTCACATAAAACAAATACTAGTGAAACACAATTTTCATTCATAACTATTCACAAATAAAAAGTTCTCTTCTGCTCAGAAAGAATCTTCAAAGTAAAGACTTACGATAAGTGAGGAAGAATAGTTCTTACCTAAACACCACTGGAAAACAATCAATGCCGAAATGCTGAACAAACATCAGATATGACAGACATGCCAAAGAATCTGCAGAATCCTTTTGCTCTATTTCCGCAAACTCCTGATTCTCCCAATGTGGATTTTTGCCTTTACGATGCAAAAACACTAATGGTATCAATTCTCTTATATCCCACAAAATGTCCTAAAAAAGACAGATTACATATAGATGCCTTTAAAAGACCTGTACATCAATTAAGTTTCAAAGCTTTAGCTGTATTTACAGTAAATTCTCTTACTTAGCATATGCATAAATTAAAATTTATATTTTGTATTTATGATATATACATATACACTAAAAATATCCTGCAAGAAAAAAATCACTACTGTTAGAAGAATGTTACTGAGATAGCAAAGTCAAGCACTCAAAAGTTTGCAAAAGACCAAATAAATTCACCCCGCAAAACCCTAGTTTGGCTCCCTTATCCACAGTGCTATGAATAATGATAGCTTCACAATCACATTATGCCACAGGACCCTTGTGTTTTTCAGATCACAATACTCAGTATTTTCTTTTCTGCTTCCTAATCAATATGCAACACAATGTTTATCTGCTAAAGGCAAGCCCTACTTTAAAGTTAGAATCACTCTGTATGGCCCTTCTTTCCAGTGATACACAACACAATGACACCCGGGTACCTCACAAATACTAGTGTGGTTTCTCCCGCCCCACACACACTCACGTGGATTAGGAGGCAGTGTCGCTCTTACTGCACGTATTATGAAGAAACGGTGAGAACAAGGTTAATGCACTATTCTGGGGTTGTCCAAACTGAACATCTGGGATCTCACATTTTTGAAAATTAGGATTACACAAGATGTCTCATAGTCAAAGCATGACTTTACTGACCTCAGCTGCAGCTCTCATTACCCAATTCCACAAAGAGCAGAAGTTAATTTCTTGAGAAAATGAAAAGGTAATTCATAATTCGCATAAAAAACGTGTTTTCAGACTGTGCCCAACAGGAGAGGCAGGGTAAAAAGCCAGTTTTTCAGAGCACCCTTCAACTATCTTAAGCATGAGATCATCTTCTAATAATTCCTGCCTCCTTCACTGCACACCCTAAAAGTCCTGCAATAAATGAAGTAAAAGTCTCAGTCTTCCATTGCACAACCCTGACTGATCCACACAGCAGTTCCATCCTATGCTGATACATGCTGTGGAAAGAAAATGGATGTGATCACAACAGAAAACATAATTATGGCAGAAAAACAATCAAAAGTTTTGCTAACTGCTTAGTGTGCTTCACTTTACAATCTTAACATTTGGATATAGAATTTTGTGTGCAAAAATGCTTAGGTTTTTAAGCACAAATTGGAGGAGATGCATCACATGGCAACTTCCAGACTTCCTCTGCATGCAAGCACATTTGCACACACATCTAGTGTACTTATGTGTGCTTTCTTCATCCCAGCTGGATCCAAGTCTTCCTTTTGAAACTCATCAAGTCTTAGTGTGCCATTCCTCCCCCCAAAATGACACCCTGACCCAATCTATCTTCTTTTCTAGGACTAATTTCTTCCATTATATCATATAAAAAGCTGTCTTCTAACTGCCTAGTTCAAAGTTCACAGCCATTTCAGCCATGTTCCTTTGACAGCTGGATTTCCTCTGTCCCTCAGCTAGCTTCACCCCCACTCTGCTCTCTCTGTAACTTCCATTTCCCTCTTAAATAGCCCCAGGCATTCTTTGACTTTTGTCTTTCTGTATTTGACTTGTGAATTTTCCTCCTCTAATCAGGGATAACAAGGTAGAATAAAGTCCAAGGCTCAAACTTAACTCTATTCTTTCATACAGTCAATGTTAACACAAGAAACAAGTGTATCCATAGTTATTAAAACAACTTACAGAAAAGAATTGTAATGGCCAGTTATCAAAACCAGAATTGTATTTTTGTTAACAGTAAATATTAATAACCATTTAATAGTCATTTAATGCTTTGTTCTATACATCTAAAAAGGTCAGCTTTTTTATGAGTCGAAGACATTAGCTGCAATCTTGATACAAATGAGCTGTTACTGTCTAGGCACTGTTACCCAACTAGTGGCCTATTGGCTATCCTGAGGGAAGACTCCATTTAGTACCGGGAATGTTTTCCACCCTTATATTTCATTATTCAGAAGCAGGCTGGTAAACCTTATAAACTGTTATAAAATAATCCAGCACCTGGCTGTCGAGAAGGTTCCTTGATTTCATCAGCCCAACACAAATCACTGTATAACCATGCATTTGAAAACTGGAGACCACTGACATTCACAAATATTTCAAGTGTGGTGTACAGGGTCTGGCTGGGATGGAGTTGATTTTCTTCATGGCAGGCCGTATGGTGCTGTCTTTTAGACTTGTGACTGAAACAGTGTTGATAACATGCCAGTGTTTCAGCTATTGCTGAACAGTGCTTACACTACATCAAGGCCTTCTGTTTCTTATTCTGCCTGTCAGCAAGCAGGCAAAGGGCAGGTGAGAAGCTGGGAGGGGACACAGCTGGGACAGCTGACCTGAACTGATCAGATACTCCATACCATATAACATCACACTCAGCAACAAACTGGGGGCAGGACAGGCAGTATTTTTCAGATTAACTGTTGTTCAGAGACTGGCTGGGCATCAGTCTGCTGGTAGGAGGTGGTGAGTAACTGCCACAGCATCACTTGGGCTTTTTTCCTTCGCTTATTAAATTGTCTTTTTCTCAACCCATGAGTTTTTCTTGCTTTTGCCCTTCAGAGTCTCTTCCCCATTCCGCTGAGGGGACATAAGTGAGTGACTGGATGGGCACTTAGCTGCTAGCTGGGATCAAGCCACTACATTTGGATATGTGCAAGAGAGGAAATACTCTTTACCACATTCAAAACGTGAACAAAGCACAGCTCTACTTGCTGTAGCTTTATTAATCACTCCTAGTCCCATTTCTGAAAACATACACATACTGAGTTCTAACATACACGTGGACTGTACCTGACTGTATCCTTGTAAGGCTTGGTTTTGCTACAAATTTAAATAAGATTATCTATACGCACAATAATCTTGCTCTAATAAAACACAGCTGCTATGTAAAACATTCAAAACCATAATAACTGTATTGGTAGCATGGAGTGGACATGTTCCCACTGAATTTCCACTATAGCACCAGCAGCAGTCAAGCATCAATTTATATTCTTTAATAGTCAGCTGACACTGCACTAGGCATGTTAGAGATTTCTCTCTGTGCAACACTTGGATTAAAGGTAACATACAGACTTTGCCTCGATGTAATACTGCAAAGAGGATCCTTTAGATGTTCTAATCAATTCATGCATCACCAAGGAGCAGTTACAGCAAAGTAGCAGCTGCTGATTCAGAGAGTAGTTCAAACTGGTTTCTAAGGAGGAAAACTGTGTCTGCAAGATTTGTAATTTCCAGAGATGGGACCTGGAACTTTTCTAGACCTTTATCTACTTGCATTATCTTACAAGGCCCAGTTAGTCATCCCACCAACCAATAAAGGAAGCAAAATGAGCTCTAGAACAAATTATAGGTAATTCTAAACTAGAGTACTGGTTTTGCAAACACTAATTAATTTTGACTGCACTTACAATAATTTCAGTTGCAAAATGTCGAAAGGGATGCTCTTCAACGCCTTCAAGTCGCTCAAGTTGAGCTGTCAATAATGGGTATTTCAGGCTTTTCATACAGCTGAAATACAAAGGGGTGAAACTAAATCACCAATAAGGTCACAAATACAGACTGTAACAGTGTCACTGATGACTAAGAATAAAGTCTGTACTCATACTAGCTGCTGCTGCTATTCCTGATATTCCAAGGAGAATAAAAAAAACCAAAACACAACCAAACAAACATCTCCTGTAGAAGCATTTCTTAGACTTCACCTCCAGAATATGATTATCCTCACTGTTGTAAATTTGAGGAGAAGCAGAACACCAAAAGTTTCACAGCACAGAGACTAATATTTCTTTACCATTTTGTGTACTAAAAAAAAAAAAAAATTAAAAACATACTCTTACCTTTATTCTCTCACTTCATAAATACGTAAGGCATACTCCAGGTTTTTCTTTTTTGAAATACCACATTAGTTAATATAAGTTGGCAGCATTATAAAACACTAATAAGATAATTTATTTACTACCTATGTAATAAATGCCTACTGTTAATTTTGTTAAGTTACAGGAATATATTACACTAACATAAGACACTCACAATTTTAATAATTCTTCTTTCAGCTCCATGTCATTGTATTCTGATGACTTTTCCATGTTTTTAACAACTTCATTCACAAATGGTTTAGCAAAGTCCACCACAGCAGTACAACATTGACAGAGACCAAGTTTATCTTCTTGTATTTGTTGTTTTGTATAAGGTATAGGTAAGGGAGTAAGCTGATTCATAATCATGGCCAAAGATAAACCCACTGAGTAGGCCTTCTTGTTCTGAAGTTTCAAAAGCACTGGGGGAAAGGAAAAAAGAGAGAGAACATTTTGGGACATTAAGTTATTACTTAGTACAGGAAAACATTAACAAAACCAATGTGACTACATATGAAAGCCTTTAGTTTCAAGGAAGGAGAGGGAAACCCAGCAAGACTAAACATCATCAGCTAGTGTAATATGCTGTAGTTAAGATGACCATATATTTGAGAATGACAAATATTAAAGCAATCAAGCATTTCAACACATTCTTCCTTTCTCTGTAGCACCGCGATGAGGACTAGGAAAAAAAAAAAAAATCTTTCTAGAACTAGTCTAAGTGGAATAATATTCATGACATGAAGATGGGCAGGAGTGTCGATCTGCTTGAGGGTAGGAAGGCTTTGCAGAGGGATGTGGACAGGCTGGATGATGGGCAGATCAATTGTAGGAGGTTTAACAAGGCCAAGTTGCCACTTTGGTCACAACAACCCCAGGCAATGTTACAGACTGGGGGAGGAGCAGCTGGAAAGCTGCCCAGCAGAGAAAGACCTGGGGTGTTTGTCTACAGCTGGCTTAATGTGAGCCAGCAGTGTGCCCAGGTGGCCAAGAGGGCCAACAGCATCCCGGCTTGTATCAGGAATAGCGTGGCCAACAGCAGTAGGGAAGCGATCACCTCCTGTACTCTGAGGCCGCACCTCGAGTGCGGTGTTCAGTGTTGGCCCCCTCATGACAAGAAAGACACTGAGGTGCTGGAGTGTGTCCAGAGAAGGGCAACGATGCTGCTGAAGGGTCTGGAGCACAAGTGCTGTGAGGAGCGGCTGAGGGAGCTGGGGGTGTTCAGGCTGGAGAAAAGGAGGCTGAGGGGAGACCTTATCGCTCTCTACAGCTACCTGAAGGGAGGTTGTAGCAAGGTGGTTGTCAGTCTCTTCTCCCAAGTAACAGGCGAGAGGACAAGAGGAAATGGCCTCAAGTTGCAACAGGGGAGGTTTAGATTGGATATTAGGAAAAAATTCTTTATTGAAACAGTGGTCGAGCACTGGAACAGGCTGGCCAGGGAGGTGGTGGAGTCACCATCTCTGGAAGTGTTCAAAAAACATATAGACATGGCACTTTGGGACATGGTCTAGTAGGCATGGTGGTGGTGTTGGGTTGATGGTTGGATGACACGATCTTAAATGTCCCTTCCAACCTTAATGATTTTATGATTTATCAGATCTGGAAAACTGATTTATTCTTGCTTTATTGCCTGACTCCCGTGCCTGGCAAAATCAGAGGCAATGGCCCAACCTTTGCTGATATCTGACTCTACCTGAAGTGCCTCAGAACTGTTCTGTACTCCATGGTAGAACCAACAAAGGGGCTCCCAAGCTGAGGAAGCAGGACAAGTGGCTCTCCACTTCAACCACGCTAAGTGCAGGCTGACTGCAGATTTGCTATCCAAAAAACCACATAATTCTAATTACAGAAACACTTCTCTTGTTAAACTCTAACAGTTCACAAAAACACATCTCAAAGTGCTACAATCAGACTTAAACTTGATACAAATTGTCCAAAGAACAGCAAGGAAGCTGGTGAAAGGTCTAGAATACAAGTCCTATGAGGAGCAGCTGAGGGAACTGGGGTAGTTTAGAACTGGAGAGAAGGCGGCTGAGGGAGACCTTATCACTCTCCACAACTACCTGAAAGGAAGTTGTAGTGAGGTGGGCGTTGGTCTCTTCTCCTAAGTAACGGGTGAGAGGACAAGAGAAAACAGCCTCAAGTTACGCCAGGGGAGGTTTAGATTGGACATTAAGAAACATTTCTTCACGGAAAGGGTTGTCAGGCCCTGGAACAGGCTGCCTGGGGAGGTGGTGGAGTCACCATGCCCAGGGGTATTTAAAAGACTGGTAGATGAGGTGCTTAGGGACATGGTTTAGTGGTGGGCTTGGCAGTATAAGATTAAGGGCTGGAGTCAATGATCTTAAAGGTCTCTTCCAACCTGAACTATTCTAGAATTCTAAGACACTGATTTCATCTCAAATATCAAAACAGAAATTACTACTTGTTACCTACATAGTGGGTGTCCAAACCAAACATTTTTAGTTTTTATATGCAAACCAGAAGAATGCTTCCCCCCCAATCAAATATTTCAACCTGCTTCTATCTGAAATAGAAGTTTTATACTATGAAAATATGGAGTTGTATGTTTTAAAAGTTAAATAATGAAGAATTTCACAAATCCATGTAATTGACGATTTTTGTAACAACAGTATGAATGGTTTACACTACTAAATATAACTGTCACAAGACTAACTTCTTGTAAATGATTAAAAATAGCTAAATATTGCTTTTCCAATGGATGCTATTAACCTCACCTAAAATCTTTTACCTACAGGCCAACATACGCATGAAAATTACACCTTGTGTTCTTTTGCAGAATATAATAGACTGTAACACCTGCCAGGACAGACATATTCTGAAACTATTCCAGCAAAGGCTAAACTAATTTGATAAATAATTGAGAAAAACTTAATTCAGAAATCATATGAGAAAGTACACCTTACCTGTCTGCAAAGGCTGAAGCAATAACATGACTGTTGGACACACTCGTTCTCCAGAGGTCTGCTCAATCTGCTCAAGTAAACCCAAAAAAAGCTCCTTTGGATTGCATAGCTGCAGGAAAAGAACAATGCATATTTTTTAATCACTATGATCATAAGCTAAAAAATTAATCACAAGCAAACTTCAATACAGAAGTTCCTGAACATCAAGAAAGAAAATCTGAACATCCAAGATAATCTTTAAGAAAACAAAATATGAAACAATAAATACTTCCTTAAATTAACACTTTCTGTAGAGTGTGTGTGTACACTTTCATATAAGCTGAATAATTTAATATTAATAATAATTTATTATTAAGCTTATAATAATAAATAATGACACTAAGCTTGATTTCTGTGGTCTATAAAAACCTCACAATAGCTTAGTAAAGTAATCCTTAGGAGAGAAAAGAAAAACTTCAGTGTGAATTTAACTCAAACTATAGTCTGCAAGTTGTTTTTTAACTACACGAATGAAAGGGAACTAGTTTTCTAGAGATGAAAACTTTTTTCCCTCCACTACTCCATCAGAATCATCAGGTACTCATTGTCATACTGTATCTGCAGTAGACAAGAGGCAGTATTGCTGTGACTGCTCTGACCGCAACAGCTGGCTATCAACAACTGAGTTCTATCTGCCTTTTTCTTCTGGGTAATGCTACATCTCTTTGTTTTGCCAAGTTACTAATTTCCCAAGATTTGTAGGTTAATTATCTCTGAGAATGTTAAGCCTGTGTCTACTTCAGATGCAACTGGCCCATGAACTTAAGTTATGAGAAATGGACAGAAAAACTCAGAACTATTCATGCCTTGTTTTCTTTGGAAATCAGAGGGAAAATTAGGACCTCTACCTTCCTTACAATTATCATATTACAATCATATATTTCAAAAACATACCTGTGCCAACAGATCTAGTATCTTCAGGCAGTGTTCTCGCTTATCATCTTCCTGTTTATACATGAAAATACATCTGACCAGAGGAGTGATGAGATTCCAACCCATATTCTTGATGATAACCTAAAAAAACAGAATTTCAGAGAATAAACAAAAATTAGACATCTTTGAGTGTATATATGAAGGCCAAAAAGACAACAGACCAATGTCCTGGTTGTAACCAACACCGTAATAATGTCATTGAAAATTTAACATCTATTACTACCAAGTTCTGTACTTGACACGCATTGTATTCTCTCCCCATACCTATAAACACAACTGTATGTTTTGTATAGTTTCCTTCAGTGTATTAATTCTAATATGTCAATATGTATTTCTAGGAATTTATATTACAGAACATTTAAAACAAGACCGAGGGGATCAAGATCTTCAGTTGTTACTCCAAACTCACAAAATTCAAAACCCCCACATAACATTGCCAAAACATGATATCCTTCACTTTCTTTCTGAACTTTCTATTTATTTATGCACAGTTTAGTATATTTTCCCCACTCCCCAGAGTGCCTACAAACATTAGCATCAGCTGAGCTGGCTTACAGTTTTGCCAATATTACTATATCCATCTGTGGTGGGTTGATCCCAGACAACAGCTAAGCACTCACCAGCTGGTTGCTTACTCTTCTCCCCCAGTGGGATGGGGGAGAGAATCAGAACAGCAAAACAGAGAATAACTCGTAAATCGAGATAAGGACAATTTAATAAGTGAGGGACAAAAGAGGAGAAGGGAATGACACAAACCAACTCCCACCAGCAGACCAATGACCAGCCAGTCTCCAAGCAACAGCTACTTTAGAATGGGTCCCACATGTTTTGTTGCTGAGAGTGATTTCACATAGTATGGAATAGCTCTTCCATCAGTTCATGTCAGCTGTCCTAGCTGTATCCCCTCCCAACTTCCCTGCTTACTCCCTGCAGAGTGGGAAACAGAGAAGGCCTTGACACTGTGCAAGCACTGATCAGCAACAGCTGAAACACTGATCTGTTATCAACCCTGGTTTGGTTACAAATCTAAAACACAGCACCATACAGGCTGCCATGAAGAAAATCAACTCCATGCCAGCCAGACCCAGTACATCATCTGAAATCCTGTCCTGCAAAAGAGGGACGGTCTCACTTTCTCTTAATTATGCTTTTGTCCTCTCTTTTCTCTTTGCTTAACTCATTCAAAAACAGTTATTAATGGCTTTGTTAAGACTAACATGACATGGTTTCTGTGATCTACCTGAAGTTACACAATAACATGTACTTAACACAGAGCAACTTATTAACTATTCATATGTATATCCCTGTTCCACAGTGAAAGTAATTTTCCCTTTTTAATAAGCAGTTTCATCTATTTAATGTATGTTAGTGCAGAAGTAATATATAGTGTAAACTTAAACTCACCTTATTTTTCTCATTTTGAATTACTTCTAATAACTGAGCTGCATACCCATCTTCTAGACATTTCTGACCTGCTACCTGAAACAGATTAAAATCTTCTCCTTTGAAATCAGCTTCTTCCAGAATTTGCTAGAAAGAAAATATGCATGTTTAACTCCACACTTATAAAAGGCAAATAACGAATAAGAAAATCCAAGCTTTCATTTCAAAATTAAATGTAGCATCATTGTAACTTATCTTTTCTTATATAACATCTTTCACATATTAAAAAAAAAGCTACCAAGAGCTACTACAGAAGACAAAGCAGTATTTCAATAGCACTATCTAAGCCTAGACTTCAGTATGTTGTTTGGAAGATGCATCCTTCAGACAGGTACTGTTGAGTACAAGAACGCTTCTTTCGCCAAGAAGCAGAATTTAACAAGCATCTTAGGATAAGCACCACAGAGAAGTCAATGAAACATGGAGGCTGAACATAGCTAGCCAATGAGTAGTTATGTGGACAATTTTCTTGTGTTTTGGGGTCATTTAAGTTTTAATTATAACACATGAAAAGAAATGCACACTACTTACACTTTTTACTTTTCTGGAAAGAAAATTACTTACACATCTTTGTATTATGGCTTGAAGTTCATCAACAGCCATTACAGTTTGACTTTGTTCTTCTGGCATTGAAAACTATTGTAAATTTAAAAGTGCAATATTAAAACACATGAAGTAAAAACAGAGACTGAAAAATAATTACATTATGAAAAAATGACAATAGAGGAATGAAAACAACCTAAACAGAAATATTATGAAGACCACATCATTTAAAAAAATGGGGAAAATGCATTTTTAAGAAGCGTACTCTATATTATCCTACTCACCATATTTGCAGGAGACAGTACTACAGACAGGAAACAACCTGCATTCTATGTACAAGGACACAATTTTCCAAGTAGTATCAGGGTCATCTTAAGAAGTTAGGAGGCATCAGCTACTACTTGGGCATGTACCTTGAAAACTGCAGTTAATACAGAGCAAGTCTGGGCTCGCTGTGTACCAGGCGCAGGCACCCATGACTTCCCTGTGACTATTCCCACCAGAGGAGCTCCTGCTCAGCCCTGACTGGAACACTCTAACCTGATGCCTGGGATATGCACAGCTGATCCAACCACCGGGCCCCTTTATATCAACAGTCCAATCAAGATTACATACGCAATATCATTCATTTCTTTCTAGTGTTTAGGCTGGGCCAGTTCACCGGCCTTTTACCTCCAGATGCTATAAAGCATTCTTGCCAAAAACAATTAAGTTAAACATTTGAGTAATGTTAAGTACATACAAAGCTTTACATAGTCAGAACAACAAATTACAAATAAAATCAAGCTTGCTTATCCCATGCGATATCACAGCAGCAGTTACAATCTTTATAGTTTTAACTAATTCCATGTGCCCAGACCTGGTTATATGATCACTACGAGTGTAAATTACCTCTGCACCTGGATAATTAGCTAATTATTCATTAAAATAACCAAGTTCCATACTTATACAGACATCTGAATGTAACATCCTCAATCTTTCCTCTTATGTTTGAACTCTGCTACATCACACAACATCTAGATAGCTAAGCTACCTGGATGTTTACAAAAAAACAAACCAAAAAAACCCACCACCAACAAAACAACACCCCAGGCAACTCACAAAAGCTTATAAAGCATCTGTGTGTGAATTTTATTATTCAAAGAATAAATAGTTCACTTTCTATTCTCAGCGGCCTATATTAACATTTTTATGTCACTACAGCCTAGCAATGTATCTAGCATGTCACTTTAATTTGACCATTATCATACTCTTTATTACCACATGTTGTACTGTTTGAGCTCTTAGTTTTACAGGATGTTACTAATACTCCCAAAACAATTTAAATATACTTTTGAACGCTAATATTTTTGCATCTTCAGGCCTCAGTAACTTACAGCCTTGAAACATGCCCTGAGCCCCCACCATGCTGTTCCAGGGATTTACCAACTGAGCTCGCAGACGTCTCAGACCTTAATACTTAATCCAGTTTCTAATTAAATCTTTTCAGAAGTAAGTGGACAGCATCTGAATCACGTGAAACTTTATTAATACTCACCAAACTCCCTCCTCTCTAACAAACATATGCCTCAGCACCTTTCCTAGGCGAGGCACAACACGCAGGCCAGTACGGAGAGGCTGCCGATGCACGCCTTTAACACACGGCTGAATGAAAAACTCGCAAGGCCGCCGCCAACCCCTCGCC
>JMFS01136419.1:0-27855 GCA_000699545.1 Podiceps cristatus | reverse complement strand
ATTGTTGAGTTCTCATTATTACATTTGTTATGAGGTGTAATATCTTAGCTTTGTTGATGTTAAGGCCTACATTGCACAGATCACGCATTTCTTTTCCAGTTAAAATAAATGTTTTTGAAAAAGCAAAACTGTCTTGTTTGTGCAGAGATACCCTTTACACATCTGATATTATTCTCTAAAATATACTTATTCTTACATGATAAATAAGTAATAAAAATTAATAGAGGGCCATAATTTAGAAAAATATCTGCTTGTAGTTCTTAAAGAGTATGGAATCTGTCAAACAAAATAACTAGTTGAGATTTTTAGTATATATTTGCAGTCTGTTCCTTAGGATCCCACTAGTTTTAGAACCAAAAAAGAATTTTGAATTATTTTTACCTAGTTAAAATTTGTATTTTGGTCTTTTACAAAGCAAACTAAAATTCAGAAATACCAATGTCACAATGTCAAAGCTCTTTATTTCTTTTTTTCATAATGTTGATCTTCCATACAAGTATAACTAGAGCCACCCATATTCATTCATAATAGCTATGGCACAGAAATACTAGAGGAGTAATCTTCTGCTACATGATGAAATACATCTATAGACTTTAATCTCATCATAATGGTGTGAAGAATCTCATATATATCCTAATAACCCATCATTGAAAAGATTGTCCTTCCAGAGAAATTAATCCATCATAGAATAAATTTAACCTAGAAAAGAAAATTTCCAATCATAATAGCAGAATTGAATACAGATTAATTAATTAATTCATAATGCATAATAATCTGTAGAAAAAGATAGAACTACAGACAGTAATATCAACTCTCACCTTTTTTGATACAAGGCAACAGCGGATGGCTATTAGGCAATATAAGTGTATAAAATGCCACTACACTGAAGCTGTCTAATTATACTGATGAAGTCACAATTCTTCCTGTAATAAAATCTTCTTAAATACTTTTTTCCCATGTTCTCTCCTTTAAGAGATTTCTTTTTTAACAAAAACCCCTTTCTTTCCTTTTTCTATTCAGCATCCTTGGAAAAAACCACCAGATGGCAATGCAGTGTTCAAGTATTTTGTTTAACATACATGTTATAGGGAAAAAAATCTGTATGGATCAGCATGAGGCTCTCTTTCCTAACCTACTTCCTCTTTGATGAATATTAAATAATTCATAAGCAAAAACTCTATTCACCACATATAAGTGATCAAACACCACTCAGCCTGAAAAGAACAGACTTTAAGAAACCTAAGTTTCTAAGGATGTAAAACCACATCACTAAAAAAAAAAATCTGCAATTTAGTTCAAACTATGGAACAGAATAATTTCAGGAAAAATCACCGAAAGGAAAACATTTAGAAATGCATTATGGTAAAGCTCTCAAAATACTATCAAGGACCGCATTGAGCAACAGATACTCAGTGGACAGTACAAGAACTAAATTTACACACTTTCTAGGCATATTGTAAATTTATATGAAGTTTGGCATCATGCTAAAAAACAGGCATTATTTTCTATGCTTGTGAGGTGTAAGCCAATTCCAATAAAACCATGTGCTGAATGAATCAAAATATGTAGGCTTTGAGCATTTATTCTTTCTTTGCATTAAGCAGGACACAGTGATCAAACAGAGGAATTGTTTCATGAAGAGAGAGTCTTTGAGATATTTCAAAAGGATGACAAGTAGTGCAAGAGTCAGCTTCCTGTTTAGCCATTGTGCCAAATGAAAGTTCATCTTTACACTTACTGTTGCAGGATCTGAAGCCTCTCCAGAAGTTCATGAGGACTTCACTGAATATCTAAAATACCCAGTTAACAAACATTACGTCTACTCTGAAGTCAGTGGTTGGAACAGCAAAGCTTAAGACAAAGGATCTTTTATTTCTTGCTTGAGAAGGCATTAGAATTTGTAGGTGTTGTGCATTCAACTATAATTGACAGGAAAGTTACACATATAGCTAATTATTTGATGTAACTTCATTCCTGAGAGCCAACAGACGGTCAGAATTGTTATCCATTTTTAGGGAAGAAAAAAAAATAACCAACAACAAACAAACAAACAAACAAAAAAACAAACACAAAACCAAAACAAACAAAAAAACACACCAGAATTTGAGCCTACAAATTATTCCACATTTTTGGCATGCTATGAATCCTCACTGACTTTCTGAAGGCAGATTTTCATGTTCTTGACAGATCAGAAAAGTGGTTGTAAATGTATTTCTACCAGATGCAGGAACTCATACTTTACTCATACAATAGCACAGTGGATAAAAAACTTATAAAAGAAGAGAGCTGAAGTACTCTAGTGGAAAAAATCCAACCAATGGCATAGAAAAGACATATTTCCAAGGACAGATCTCTTTTTAACATAAAATACTGAAGTAAAATATATAAAGAACACAAGATTTGTGTTTTCAGGTTTGGTACTTAGAAATAAGCTCAACAAAAGTGAATCAAAAGGAATAAGTTACAATTAGGGCAACTATTTAGTATATTAATGCAACAACTTTAAATACATTCCTTTAATTCAAAACGGAGAAGGAAGTACATAAAAGCAATATATCTCTAAAAGGTCGATACTACCACTCCATATTTATAATTACAACATCTTATACATACAAAAATATGCCAATATCTTTATTTTACTATTCATTTTACTTTAATGCTGATAATTCAAGGGCAGAATGAACTCACAAGTAGAACTGACTAAAGATATGTAAACCATGTCAGCACCATCCTCTGCCTCTGGTTGACATGCTCACATAACACTGAAGTTCTATTTTCCAAGTTGTTGTTTTTTTGTCCCTACTTCCAACTATAAATCACATTAGTTTTAGGAAACCATTTCTATTTTCACAGTACCGATAAGTGAATCTTATTTTGCTAAAACTTCTGTTGAATTAAATAAGATTTTCTTTGTAGAAACACTTCAGAAATGCAAAACAAGCCTCCTGAGCACCCAAGGAAGGAAAAAGCCAAACCAAACCAAACCAAAAAACAACAATAACAAAAACAAACCAGTTAGCATCACATATATTATTACATTCCACCTACTTCTGTGGAAGTTTTTCAAGTCTAAAGTCACTAAACAACACGACCAAAGGCAGCAGGATCTAAGATTTTAGTAAATCAGAGATTTTTCCTTTGCACATACAGTATGACAAACAGTCCTTCTGGCAATACTGCTAATTGAAACAATATCCAGGATAAGCAGATCTCATGCAAAAAACATCAAAACCTCATGTTGCAGTAAGGTATGATCCAAAGATTTCCATCATAGTTTTTCCTTTTTATTACAGCATCAGGATAAGAATATATTCTGTACATCTTAAAAAGTATTGTATCTTCTTTTCTTTTGCTGCACAATAATTATACTGCTTTCCCAAACAGAAATTAAAATGTATATTTACCACTTTTCCTTGCATTGTTTAATCAGAGGAAGAGGATAGAGGCAAAAATGATGAAATAAAATGCAAAGAAGGCACAAGTTCTAATTATTGTCACATTCAACTAACAGGTATCTGATGACTGGCTATTTTTTTAGTTCCTTAAAGATGGATGTCATTGTAAAAGTTACTTTAAAATGATCAATAATGTTTATACTAAATTTGGATTAAGGAGCATTGACTTAAGCCTTGCAAGTATTAGATCTTAATCAAACAGAACAACCTCATCCAGACATAGTTAACGAATATCTACGATATCTATCTAGGCTTCAACATCATATTACAAACACTTCAATCCAGCACCAGCTCCTTTACTTTGCACACAGTTCATATATCCCAATTTTCTTAAGATTAAATAACCCCAAATATGTTTTACTCTCGAGTCTTGGCTGAGGAATACCTTACTTTATAGTGGTACTCCTTATTTGCCTTCCCTCTGTCTACATTTCCAGTCACTAAAATAATGGAGACATAATCAGTTTAATAATATTGCTACAAAGATAACCCATTGAAAACACAAGATATAATCTAAACTGTTACCCAAAATATACAAAGTCCTGTGTCCTACCTAAACACCAGTTTACAACAACTACCAATCAACTCCAGCTGAAAACAGATTTAAAAAAATATAAAAAGAAATCAGAGCCAGACTTCTGGAACAGTACAACAAAAGCTACCTAAACCACTCCAATGCCAAATGGAAAATGACTAGTTAACAAACATAATTAATTCCATTAACATGGGATTAAGATTTACATTGAGAATTTAGTGTCCTTTAGTGCCACAGAGCAAGTTAGTTTGCAGAAGTAGTAACCTATAATTTTTTTTCTTTATCCAATGAAAAGTGAAAGAGGGGAAAATTAGAATTTCAGGGTAACAGACAAAAAATGAACCCAAAATAACCCATCTCAGTATTGTTGTTCCCTTTATTTACACATGAAGATAATTCATCTACAGTAACAGTATGAAAGATGTTGGGTAAACATGTCACCCTCTGCTTGGTTTCTGAAAAACTACCTGCATTTTCTTAGCTGAATTAAACTCTTCAACCATGTATCAGGTAGCCCTTTCAAAACCACATTTTGCTTTTCACTTTTCATGGTTATTAAACTTAACGTGCTTGATCTATTTGTTGTATTACAAAAATCAGTAGCCTAAACCCAAACTGCATGATCTTCATATCCAAGACATTCTTCACCATAAAATATATAGTCAGACAGATAAATCCAGTAGCTCACATTAACAACGACTGCAGACTGCAACGAAGTATTTTAAGTAAGTTAAATAGTTCTTTCCTTCAGGAGATGAATTGTTCATGTTCACATTGATTTCACGTCATATATCTGATTTTAACATTTTTGGTTTTTACATCAAGTTCGCATGACACAATATAGTCAAAAATATATAGAAGCTACTTTTTTTTTTTTTTCCCTGCAGAATTTTATATCCTCTTACCTATGTTCCAAACCACCATCACAACATTTTAGTATGTATTTGCAAATATTAAGCGCCTCTTTTCAAACCACATCATAACCACAGAGATAAAGATTTACTTACCTGATCCCCTTTTGGTCACAACCTTTAAGCTCTGAGTTAGAGTAGCATACAAGAGAATCAAGTTGGGAATAGGAGCTTTCATCTTCTGTCTTTCCGTGGCTGCTTCCTAGAGTACCAAAAAAAAGGAAAGAAACACTGATTTTATACTGGTGCTGAAGCAACCCTGAAGTAACTAATCATAATACTGACATTGTGGAAAAGCTGAATACAGTGTTTGTGAGCTAAATTGCTCACAAACACTAAATTAAATTATGCATCAAAAATGATCTATTGCTCCTGAAAAAAAATGCATCAACTAAAATCACCATAAAACAAACACATGTACACACCAAATTTACCCTTGAAGCTTAAGTTCCAATTTTGTCTACACATTGGGTCCTTGCTAAAACTTTCTATCTGATCTCCTAAATGAAACAACTTTGATCACTTTATTCTATGAAAAAAGTGTGATTTTTTTCACTAAATCTGCAAAATATCTTCTAGTTCTTTCTTTTTATCGTATAATCTATTCCCCTTCCCAACAGAAAAAAAAAAGACGATAAGGCCATTCTTCAGTTCTTCACTAGTTTTGCTTCCATTTATTAATTCCACAGATTGAACACAAGATTCACAATGCAACGAACAATTAATTAAAAACAAATCTGGTCATCTTCTTAGGAACTCCAAAAGGGGAAAAGTAAGAGTGCACCAGAGGAACCAGCAGAGACTCCTGTAACCTTCTTTTAGATGAGCTGAAATCCCATGAGCAAATTCAACTAACTTATTCACTGCATTAAATCAGAAGTGAACGTTATTAGGATGTGAGAGAGGAGGATTGCAGGTTGTGGCTCAGCATTCAGCTCTAAGATGTGAATAAAGGTTTTGCATTTCTATTTCTTGTGTCTTCTGGGGATTAAGTGGTATGAGCAGCTGGTGAAAGCAAGGACTAAACATTCTGTTAATTCCCCATATAACTAAGAGAGTGTCATCTAGTCATGAGGATTATCAGCTTTATTCAGGAATGGTTGATAGAACTAACATCCCACATTACAATGTCTTAAAAGGGGAATAGGAGGCCAAATCTTGTGTCTAGTCAACTCTATCTATGCTATCTATATTCATTTTATGAAAAAACATTCTTACCTAATGGGAAAAAAAAAAAAAAAAAAAGTACTGTGATCAATGGTTCTTTAATATTATAAATAAAGACCCAGATGAAACCAATGTGGTTTTGATATTGACCTCTGTTAATCACAGCACTGTACAGCAACTGAAAAAATTCTCAAAAGGAATCACATAGTACAAAATTTGATTTCAAAAGAGACCATGAATCTTTTGCACTTTCATTGACAGCCAGGTTACTGAGTACCAGAGACATTTTTTGAAAGCAGTATCTTAAAATATCTTCATCTTAGAAAAGAATAGGTTAGGAATAAGAAATAGCAGGGGTGTAAAAGAGCACATTATGGGAAGAATTACTTAAAAAATAATGACTTCACCTAAAATCCATCTTACAGCTTTACATTTCAAGACATTTGAGAACTAACCACAAGCCTGCTGCATTCATGATTATGACTTATTTATTAAAGATGAGGGAGTGAGAGAATACAGTTTGACAACAACAGTGTGTGATTTTTTTTATAACAGAGACTCAGTTAGACTCAGAGAAACACACAGACATTAATATGTTTGCTCATCCATTGGCTGTGAACAAACTTTAGAATTTTACCATCACAGCTGAAGGACCAGCATTTACCTACATTCATGTGCAACTTCAGAAAAGTTAGGCATTAAATTGCTTATCTACATAGAAATTAAAATATGGAATATGGGATTTCTGTGAGTTAAATTTAGTTCAATGCTAACATTTTTAGTTAAGTTTAAAAATTAACTAAGTACCATGACCACTGGCAGTTATAAATAAAACAGATCCTTAGAATTTTTAGAAGCTAGAAATGAAGGTTCATTTTCCAGGGGCACAGTGAGTAGATATCACAAAGTGTTATGCCACATATTACTGCAGACCTGCGTCAAGCTTTCTGAAATCAAAATCTCATTTCTCAGTCACTGAACTAACTGATGCCGCAGGAAATCCTGAAGCTGATATCTTCAGCCTCCAGGGTACTAGCGAGAGTCAGCTCCTTGCTCTGTGTGAGCTTAATAAATACCGCCCAAGGAACCACGTGATCTTACTATGCAATTACAAATTCACGAAATAGATTCTGACTGTGAAAGCAGATCCAAACACATCTTTTTTGACGATATAGCAAAAGATGATATTGCTGATGACTGTGAAAGAAATGCAAATATATGCATACATACATTTTCATACATTGATGTATATATGTATGTATGTATTCATATGTATTTATTTTTTTAAAATATGCAGTGGCTGTAAAGCTTGAACTTATCAAAGAAAGTCTCAGTAAATAAAAGAATATCAATAAAAACAGTTCAGTCAACTAAATCCTTCTTTTGTCCCATGCATATATCACTCATTTAAATTGTCAGTCAACAAGGAGAATCATATTTATTATAATTGTATAGCAAGGATGGCATTTTAAATATGTGATGCCACCATGAAAGCCACTCTCATGTACATTTATTCTCAGAGATTCAGGTCTAGCTTAAAGGCATAAACAATATTGGCTGTTGCCTACATTGCTTGTGGTAAATCCCTAGAAAGTAAAGTCTGCTACTGTCTTTGAGATACAGAAAGCACTTACTGCTAGAGGGAGGGGCAAACCAAAAAAAAAAAAAAAAAAAAAAAGGAAAGAGGGATGGGTGGCTCCCAGAAGCAGCCATGGCCTCCTTGCAGCAACATGAGCAACAAATCAGATCTTACATGGGCTTTCCCCAGAGTTTTCCAACCCTTCTCTTCTGATTCTACTCTCTTTCCTGGAAGGGGGAGAAGTTTTTCTGGTCTTTTCTTAATTTTAAAAATCAAAATCTAAGAAAATGGAAAGATCAGCACAGTGGAGCTGGTGCCTTATGGCTTTGGAAGTTGTCTGGGAGGTTAGAAAATCTGCCTCACATCATCCGTATGACTGATTGAGAACAGGTATTTAACATCTTATGTCCTCTGTTCCAGGGGAATACCTCAGCAAGTGACTTTTCTAGAAAATGTTGCCCTAGTGAAATTTCTTGTAAAATCAAAATAAGGAAGTCAGAAGAAAATTAAAAAGGAACATCCCAAGGGGGCTCCCACAACAAGTCCACAGAAAATGCATTCACTGCTGCAATGAGTATGCCTGAGGCCTAGATGCTGTAACATACTCAGTTAGGTTTTAAAGTGAAAAACAAAATAAAAAGCATAATTCTGAGAAGCCAAATTCTTAACACTAACTAGAGTGTGATATCTCATGAATTGGAAACAGTCTTTTTTCAGCAATGAATATTTTAAAGAAGAGACTGTTTTAGTAGTCACCTAGCTGTAATTTATTTTTTTTAAACAACATTAAGGAATTTTTATTTTAACAAGTAGAACAAGTCTGCTGTTTCTTTAAGCAATAGGCAGATAAAGAGCTTACCTACACATCTACAAAAGTTCTTTTTTACTTTTTTTCGCGTTTTTCATAGAATCATAGAATAGAATCATAGAATTGTTTGGGTTGGAAGAGACCTTTAAGATGAAGTCCAACCGCTAACCTAGCACTGCCAAGTCCATCACTATACCATGTCCCTAAGTGCCACATCTACATGTCTTTTAAATACCTCCAGGGATGGTGACACCACCACTTCCCCGGGGCAGCCTGTTCTAGTACTTGACAACCCCCATTTCCTCTTGTCCTATATTGCCTGTTACTCAGGGGAGGAGACCAACACCCACCTTGCTACAACCCCCTTTCAGGCAGTTGTAGAGAGCGAAAAGGTCTCCCCTCAGCCTCCTTTTCTCCAGGCTGAACAACCCCAGTTCCCTCAGCTGTTTCTCACAGGACTTGTGCTCTAGACCCTTCACCAGCTTCACTGCCCTTCTCTGGACACGATCCAGCACCTCAACGTCTTTCCTGTAGTGAGGAGCCCAAAACTGAACACAGCACTTGAGGTGCCAAGTACAGGGGGACGATCACTGCCCTAGTCCCACTGGCCACACTGTTTCTGATACAAGCCAGGATGCCATTGGTCTTTTGGCCACCTGGGCACACTGCTGGGTCATATGCAGCTGGCTGTCGACCTCCCCCGGCCAATTTTCCAGACACTTTTCCCCAAGCCTGTCACGTTTCAGTTACCTCCATTAGAATGTTAAGACAATGTATAGTACTTATGAACTTAATTGCTGCTTTTTAAGTTGCATCAGTGTTAGCATGTTCTACATAGTCTTTGGCTATAAGACTGCTAAATTTGATGGATGAATATTAGACTAACAAAACTTTTTAAAGACGGGGATTTTTTGTTGCTTTTTTAATACAGTAGCAGGAATTGAAACATTTTTCATCTTTAAGCAGTATTCACAACTTCAGTTTTTCAGCAGTGGGTTGTTTGTTTGCATGAACCACGACACTGAAAACATGGTGAATATTCCTGGATAAATATATGCCACACAAATCTTAACTGGGCATATTATTAATTTAAAAAATTTTCCCGGGCGTTTATTAAATATTAAAAAAAAAAAAAAAAAAAAAAAAAAAAAGTATTTTCTATAGAAGGTATCATTGCTTGACACAAAAATGACACAGAAAGCCTCTAACATCTGTATCGTCAAGTATCTCATTTTCCAGTTAAGACAGAAATAGAAATACATCTGTATCTCAACACCAATATTCTCTGGGGAAATGCCAAGAATGCTTTTTTTCTTAAATTGTCATAAATACTCGCTGTGAGGGAAACACATACACACATGCTTCCCAAAACAGCTCAGCAGAGATTTAATTAAAAACAGTAAGACAATTCCTGATAAGGCAGGAAAATAGAAAAGTATTTCCTAATTTTACTTATGTTCATTTTGGGCCTTTCCCAAAACCTGAATTAAACTTAATTGAAGTAAGAAATTTTCCATTGGCTCAGTCCCTTACAATAACTCTATGGGATTGATTCTCAGTCAGCCTATAAATGCTAGCTAGCTTCCATTACCTAATTATCTGAAAATAATTTTTTTTTCTGCCCCGCCTTTCTAACTTTGAAGAATGTTCTTTTATATATGTTCAAAACTACTTCATTATCTTCCTCCATCATCTCCCCTTCAAAGAAAAAAAAAAAAAAGGAGAAACCTGTGAACCCAGCAAAATATTTCATGACCCTTCTGTGGTGATGGCATGAAAGTGCTGTTAGCTAGCAAGATTAGTCTGCCTTAAAAAAAACAACAACCACCACGAACACCAAACAAAGAAGATAAAACAAACTCTTCACTTAAGCCTGTGTATTTTCATGTAGCAGAAAAGCCTTTAAACAGCAGTAGAAATCTCAGAGTTTGGAGTTTCCCTTCTTGACAAGTGACAACTGGGGTAAGCACTGAAAGTTTCTTTCTTGGTGCCGATATTGTGGAATAAGGCACAAGCCTGTCCCTAGCAAATTATCAACAAGTAACAAAATTAGAAAGAAACATCACCTGAATACAAAAGAAAAAAAGAAAAAAAAAAAAAAAAAGCAAGCAAACAAACAAAAATGCCTGTTCAGTAACAGCCTCTTTTTATGTGTTAATTCTTTGCAAATCCCTGAACACCATGTCATTAGATCTCACAAAGTATAAAGGACAGTACGAAATGTTAGTATAGTATTAGTAACTTTGGTACATCCAGAACACAACTCGAACAGCTTGAAAATAATTGCTTTAAATTCTTAACTTGTAAGGAAAAGATAAAATTAGAATTGGTGTAATTTCATAAGCAAGCATCAATTCATTTTCATGATCTGCTACATTAATGTCCTTGAACAGAGACACTTAAAATGTTAGCAAGAGGAAAATATATCTGTTTAAAAGACAAAAGTCTATAAAAATAGTCCTTTCCAGAATCCCAGGAAACAAAAAGATTTAGCAATCAAATTTTGAAGAACTTATGAGAAACCAGTACTGCTTTTCCTTTGCAAATCTCTCCTGGTCCTCCATGCTAAGCAGCATTCTTAAGCTCAAGAAAGTTGTGACTGTCAAAAAACACAAAACAAAACAAAACTCAAAGGAGATGATCTAAAACGTAGTAAGCGGTAAAGGAATGGTAATTGTGTTTTAAGCAGCGATAACCAAAAGCCAGTAAGACACCTGTCCAGTGGAGCAGGCTGTGAATAGGAACTCTGCTGATTCCTTTGGAGAGCTTCCCAACCAACTGCATCATCACATTTCCCATTAAACCTGGCACTCATTACTCATTATTGCTAAGATTTTCGTCTTCTTAAGACTCCCATCTATCATGCAAGCTATAGTACACATGGGAATTTGACTGGAGAAATTTAAGATCATTCCACATAACTCTCTATATAAAAATATAATCTGCCACTCCCATAAGTTTCTGTTAAGAAACACACATCACTTAAAACATATAAAGTAGTTTAAAAATTATTCTACAACCAAGAAACATTCTGTCAAAACTAGAAGAATCCTGATGTCTGGCTAAACATTTATTTTCCCAGTCTTGTGTAAAACAGTAATGTCAACAATAGCATTTGCACTTAACGTGACGGACAAGCAGACATTCATATTTTGTACACTGTTTACATTGCTTAATGTGTTCCTGATTATTTCATGAAGTTACTTTTTTGTATGGTAGGTAATGGGTAAGATTTCTGGATAGTGCTTTTTCTATTAAGAGACAAATAAATTGCAGCAGATTGCAGATACCTGAAATGTAACATATCATATGCTTGAGAATCCTCTATTGAAGAAACAGTTGAACATCTCGTCTCTCTGAACTGTAGATTAAAATAGTTACATAGCTGAAAACTATCTGACACATACTTTGGGGAACTGCTGTGGCTAAGAAGAGAAAGTACAACTTCAGGAGAGATATAAAAAAGGGAGATGACAGTGGCTTTCCAATGGTCTCATAGCACCTTGTGGGATGAGGTCAGCAGGGCATCCTTCTCGGTTCCAGGTAGTTCACCAGGGCTGGCTCAGTCCCTCAGAAGTGCTGGTACAAAAGAGGCAGGAGAGGAAAGCCTCGGATAGTGTGCCAGTGAGTTACTTACTCTCAGGGTAAGGGAACAATGGATGAACAGGAGTCTCTGCTCATTCCTAGGAGCCTTTACATGAGATAACCAAATACATCAGCCTAGGCTGAAAACAATCTAGTATTAGTACAAGTAGCTGCCTTCCTCTTAATAGTTCACAACTCATGATCACAAAGAAATAAGAATCTGAAACTGAGGAAAAGGTTTTTGAAACAAAACATGTGGAACCAAACTGGACTGAAATGTTTGATGAAAACAACATATCTAGTAGAATATGTAAGAAATGTGTGCTCATGATGCTAATTAGGCCAACGGGTTAATGGAAAATTTGAAACCATAATTTCTATTTTCTGGAAAGAAAGTAAAAAATGATAGCATCCTGGCAGCAAAGTTACAGACAATACTCAAAAAGTTAGCTCAACAGCTGTTTAAAGAAAGCTAGTTGGAAAATGGTTGTACAGTTACTTTGTTTCTAAAAGGAGATAGACTACCAGCGTAGAAGAGAATAAATAAAACATTTCTTCCCTTTCATAGTCTTAAGTACGTAAAATTAGATGAAGATGAAAAATTCAAAGAAGATCTTCATTTTGGCTTTGAAACACTATCCTTCCAAAAGGGAAAAAGGCCTTTCTTCCAAATCCATGTGCATATGTAACAAGTACTCAACTTATTATGCCATGGTTTTGGCATGTAAGATATCTAACCTTAATTATCTGCTCTTGCATTTGTTCCCTGACCACTCCACATCTTTGCTTTTTGGGTATGGGCAGCCTTGTTCTTGTGTAGAGTTGAAATTCCATCTCTGTCAAAACTGATGAAACAAAGTTCAAATACTGCAAAGATAATTTTATTGGATAATTCTAACTGGCTGTGTTTTCAGGCAATTAAATGAGCTCCTGAAATATTTACAATAGCAGGAGAATAATTACCTTGCTCTGCTAAGTATACTCACTATATGAGTTTGTGGAATTCAGACTCCTTTTCTACATATGGCAAGTTTTCAAAGACTAGCTATCTGCAGCAAAACCTGGAATAATGTAGTTTCCTACATGAAGAGTTTTCTACCATTTTCTACTTAGCAAAGAACAGCAGTTATGTAACAGTGCAATATGTTTGAAAAATAAATTTGCAAGATGTAATTTAAAGTAAGAGAAGAATTCTAATTTTGAGATTAAGTTACGACAAAAGCACTTTTAAAAAAGTTCCGTCTTCCTGAAATTTTCTGAATAGATACTTGACCAAATAAGCACAAATTTCCTTGGACATTGACAGAAGATTCTAGCATTACTAGCAATAAGCATTACAAGAATGATTTAATCCCCCAAATTCTCTAAATAGTATCTCCCATTTGATTCACTAATGAGAGAGATATTTTCCCTCAAAATGAAGAAGGACAGAAGGATCTGGAGGATGAAGCTCCACTGTGTATATTCTGATAGAATGTTTACACACAGGATAATAAACCCCCTCACCATCACTAAGATTATCGTTTTACATAACACTAACATCACTGGGGGGGTTATGTTATATACAGTAGGCTATATATTTTCCTTTTTCCACAGTTGATACTTGTAGCATAATCTTACTAATGCAATGTAATCTTAGACCCTTAAAGTATTACCTGTTTCTAATTTAATACCTACTCTACCTTACCTTATTAGATGTTCAGAAAGTGGTCCGTAACTTATATTATACTTCAGACTATATGAGCTCACTTTGTAGTCACTCTAGTTCACTAGTAGTGAAAAGGGAGAAGTAAGTGTTTCATTCATCCCTTCTCTTGCACAGGCTGACTGACAAGCCCTTTACAATCGTCCAAACCAGATTTTGGTTGTCAGACCCTTAGAGCATTACTGGGCCTGGGTGTCCCTGCCCAGCCTCCCCCGGGGCCTCCCGCCGTGGGCCCAGGGCCCCATTTCAGCTCAGCCCAGGGCTGTCAGTCCCCGCCTCAGTGACACTGTAGGAGCGCTGGTCTCCAGCCTAATCTCTGGCCCGGCCTCCTGGATGATATTTACACTGGAGGCAGCCTGTCTCAGCATGGACCCCTCGTACGTACGCTCTTTCCACCCATGCCTCTGGCGTCATCTCCTTGTGCTCCTGGCTGGAGCCCTTGGATGGCCCCTGGCCCTGGCCCACTGCTTGCCATGCCAGGGGCTGTCAAGAGACCCTATAACCAGCCCCATGCTCAGACCCCATGGAATTGCACCCGCTGGTTGAGGGCACAGGCTATGCCAGGGTCGTCCCCAGGGCCCGGCTTCCCATTGCACGGGGACAGTCAGCCCTCACTGCACCCTGACACCTGGCTCCTCAGTAGGGTCTGAAATCCAGAATCATTATTCACCAATGTCTGTCTCAAACCTGTGTGTTTCCAGTGGGAGAATGTTTCTCACATTTTAATGCTGCAAATATCCTGGGAAGAGTCACTACTTCCCCTTGAAAATGCAGACATTGTAAATGGTTTTGTGTTTACAGAAATAATAATAGAAATCTTTAGAAGTTCACAATTTTACCAATTTCTTTATCTACGATAAAATTATTTTAAGATGTCAGCCCACTGTAAGAAAGAGGATCACATATAAAAGAATTCAGGTAGCAACAATTCATCATCTGTATGGAATTTCACAGGCAAGCTACTGCCTGATAAAGACAAAAGAATCCATATGATGAATTTACCATTTGTACAAGAATAACAAGGACCTGAAGAGAAATATGCATACAAAGGCTAAGTCAGCTTTACCATTCAGATACAGCATTGTGTGTATAATAATTAAGAGCAGAACAATTTCTACAAGGATTATTATCATTAAATTGATTTGTAAAGGATTCAGGCATTGGAAATATATGGTTATAATATAACCTTTGGAGTTTAATAAGGTTGCAGGGAGAAAACTTCAAGACTGGATATGACTAAAATTTGTTATGTCTACGTGACAACTTGTTACACCACATAGGTCTACCCAACACAGTGGCTGGAAGATAATAATTATTCTGAAGGAGAGGGAGTCCTCAATTTTGTGTTATTTTCCAACAACATCGGCGGCTATAACTGTCATCACAGCAGCTTTCTGCTCTGTTCTACACCCCATCACTGTGAGCCAGCTTGTGTACAACACTGGCAATCACATCACAATTTTGTAAATCCGTATCCTATAAAAAAGAGCAGGAGGGTAAAAGGAAGAAAGGATTGTAAATGGTGCTAAACCTTCTCCTATTAAAACTAGACAGCATTTAGCTGCACTGAACAAGATAGCTTTGAAACTGTCCAGGCCCATCATTCAGTTTGGAATGACATTTCTTTAACCTACTTCATTTTTAGTGTTCAAGTTGTTGCTTCATTTGTCTAGTTTTTGAAAAGCACGCCTTGATGCCTTTAATTTCTTAGCCCAACTCTGCTCGCCACTTCACTGCCCTAACACCAACCAGCTACCTAATAATCCCAATGCTAAAGAAACTTCCATTGCTTGAGCAGAAAGTAGCAGACCTATGGCTCTATTGCTTCAGCTGTGATCTAAAACCGTACTGAGACCCAAGGTCAGAAAGGGGTGTCGCTGGCCTACCAACTACAAATTTTAAGTGCTGATGAACAATACTGCTTATTAATAGCTGCAGTTTATGATTTGACACTAAGAAGATGAGGAGATTTTCAGAAGAGGCCGAGCTTCCTGTTTACCAATTATGTATTACCAATGTGCAGCCATGAAATATATGACATCCAAACTTAAAGCTGCAACAGCCTGATGGATAACAATGGCTGTTCCAAAGCCTTCCAAAATTAATTTCAGATTATAACAAGGGAAAATATAAATCAAGTAAAGATTTACATTTATCCAGGTCACAGCCTGAGTATTACATTGTAATTGCAGTTCATTCAGTATGTTTCTGGCAATTTTCATAGCTGGGACCTATTATAATGATATTCTTCAAAATCTTGATGGAGTATAATGATGATCAAAAATAAAAAAACCCTCTCAAAAACAACTTTCCTCTGGAAATTAGGAACATTGTCTTCCACCCATGACAGGTAGTTATCTACCCCTTCAAAACAGAGATTTCAAATACTCATGGATCAGGAGGCAACTGAGAACCACTTTGGTCTCAGCTGCGGTAGATCATTCTTGAGATTCCAATCCCCTAATTTAAATCTTTTTGTCTTAAAATGGATGAAATGCATAACAGAAATAACAGAAGAAGAGACTGGAATCCTGGGACTCTTCCTTTCCTACAGAAGTGTTATAACTATTAAGCCAGAAATTGTCTCCTTTTGCTTCTTTTTCCATGCCCCTGAATTTAGTATGCACAGCTGCACAGTGCCTTGTTTTCCCCAGAAATTATAGAGATTGCTGTCGTCAAAATAATTGGATGAGGCATTTGGGAAATGTGGGTTCAAATCCTTCAAACCAAGAAGACTTACAAAACAATGCTCCCATTTCCTGAGCCCGTGCTGTAACTCTGTAACACATACACACATAGTGTGCTTTCAAAGGAGTAGTTTGCACAGAGTAAAATGTTATCGTGTAAAATAAATGCAGCAAATGTTTATGGGTAGCTCATTCAAAACTATTCAGTTAATTTCTACGCTGTTGTACAGGGTAGAATGATTCTCATCATATTCACTAAACATAAAAGTAGAGCATTCCATAAAACTTTATCAGCTCCTATTGTGAAAGCCCCCAGGAAGTTTAAAAAGCTCACTAGAAATGCATCAAGTTTCCACAGAATTCAAAACTATGCATAAATGTATTTGTCCATGAATCCATGCTATTGACTGACTACTATTATAGCAATAAATTACATATACAAAATCTATATTCAGGATAACACTGCTGAGATTTTACCTCTTTGAAAAATGGATGTATAAAATGTAAGATTTTAGATACATTCTAAAAATACATGCATGAACAGCTGATGCTTATATTATTTCCACAGGATTTTGAATTCAAGCACATACTCCCCCCAGGCACACTAAGAAAGAACATGATCTCTCACTCTCTAATAGCAGCCATCCCGCCCTCAGATAATGAACTGGAAAGGCAGTATTTTGGGGGTTTCTGCAGAAGTAGCAGAAGACCCACAAGAAGTGACAGTCATTTGTCTGTTGCCGCTTCTTGATTGTTCGAGGCTGTTGTGCTCACACATTAATTGGGGGATCAGAAGTGAATGCATATGCAAGGTAAATTTATTTCACACACAGTGAATTTGATACCATACATACAAATCTTATTAACTCTTCATTGGTTGTAACAGCAGGATATTAATAAGAGCTATTACAGGCATTAAGCAAGCTAGAAGTTGAACAGTTTATGGGGTTCCAGTCCTTTCTGTTTATTTCTGTTATTTATTTATTTTCTTTTTACATGTATTTAAAGGAGGTTATTTTGAGGAAGAAGTTTGACCTAGGGCTTCCAAAAACCAATTGTGGTGTGAGAGTCTCCCATTGTTTCATTAGGATGACCAAAGAACAATAGTTTGAAAGGCCAGATACCAAGTGGACTTCTACACAGCCTGCTCTTAGATCAGCATTATTCATTAATCCTTTACATGATCAGAAAACCAATTTATTTATTACATTTCCAGATTAAACAAGGTGGGATAAATTGCATAACTGTTTGAGGTCAGGGACACTATTGAAAATTATCTTGACAGACCACAGAAATAATATGAAAAACTAGATAAAACTCTAGAGAACCAAGTGTAAATTATGAAATTAAGCAGATGTAAAAAATTAAATACAGAAAGGATGAAGAACCGGATACTGGTTCTGTAGAAAAGGATCTATCAATTATAGCAGATTAGAAGGTGAATGACAGTGATACTACATGTCTTCAAAAAGTTAATTGCCATCTTGGGATGTGCACAAAGCATTTGTGCAACTTTTACCTTTAAAGATCTGAGGATCTTTAAAAATGTACATTTAACGTTTACACACATTGCCTCAGTACAGCTGACCTTGACATTGGGCAGTGGGATAGTTTTATTCCTTCCTTTTGATTCTATGAAACCTCCTCTGAAAGTAACAGTGGGATGTGTATGAAGTGAACACCCTCTGTAACATACTTCTTCAAAACAAACAAGCAGGGAATAATAATAAAAAAATAATAATTAAAAAAAGCTGTTAAGAGAAAAAGCAAGAGTGTAGAACATAGCTAACCATCAGTTCACCAGTGCTGTCAGTAGCCACTGATCAGAATGTATCATTTAGAAACAAATGATGGTCCTATAAGGACTCATTTAACAGTTAGTGCAGCCAACACGAGCTGAAATACTGGTGTTGTCTGACCTGTTATGTTCAACATTATTCGAAGACAGTAAGCGTTTCTAGAATAGGAATGTTGATGCCGTGCTGTTTTTTGCCCACAGTTTTGGAATAAGAAATTCTGAGGTGGATCTAAAAGCTACATGTGTATTTCATATGTTATGGCATCATGGGTCATAACAGTGTAAAGATAAAAAAACAAAAAAAAAAAAAAAAAGGAAAAAAAGGGTGGAGGAGGGGTGGGAATCCGGCTAATTCTTTGTTTAGAAAACTATCTGTCTTGAAATCAAATAATATGGAAATAAAGGAAGTCTTCAATTGTGAAATTAAAGCCTATGGAACATGCAGCTTAGCTAGTGCAATACCCAGCAATATCCACACTATTAGCTCATCTTGTATTTTGCGGTAGGAAGATGACCTTCACAGAGTTTCTTATTTGGGAAAAAAAAAAAAAAAAAAAAAAATCAAAGGAATAGCTTAGAGGAGATAAAAAGATGCTCAAGGAAGATCATTACATCAGCATCACTAGTTTATGGTAAAGCATAGGAATATATGACACTCTGAGTCCAGGCATCACAGAGCGTAAGGTGTGTAACTGGTGGGTGAAGAAGTAGGCATTTAGCACCGCAACTCTGTGCCCTGCAGGTCTGTGTTAGATCCACTTTAAACAAAAGGTGTAAGTATAACATCCTCGCTCCTTGTAAAATTACATGTTGTAACTCGATATTTACATCTAGACATTGCCTATTTTTCATTGCCTTATATGTCCTCACAGTTGTACACACTTTACATTTACATTACACACTTTTTAATGCCTAACAGTTGCAATCATTACATACAATGGGTCCAAGCTGAAGAAGTCAGGAGAGTACATTCCTTGCTGACTTTTGTCCATTCAGGACAGAAACCTATTTTCTGTTTAATGTGTATGCATTGCTAGTAATTACGTGCAAATGAACTGTCTATAGAGACAAGTGTAATAAAATCCTGAAGTAAGCAGAAGTTTTAGCAAGTGCAGAATATTAGCATAGCTCTAATGGAACAAGTATTACTCACCGAGAAGCTTTTAGCTCTATTATATATAAGCCATTAGATACTGTCAAACTTTTGCGTATCATTTTGTATCAATCAACTAACTTGAACTTCAATTTTTAATACAAATATTTAATAAAACACGTTTCAGTCCCATGTGCATCAATTCATCTCCTGCTTTCAAAGCAGGGGACATGATAAGGGTTTAGCATTCTCTTGTGTGCTCAGTTTCCTGTATCTGCTGTCAGATAGTCAGTGAAACTTTATATTTCATATGGATGGACTCTTCTCAATATATGCAGTATTTCAAAAAATTTCATACAGTCTACAGTACTTAAAAGACACTAACCTGCCATAGGAATAATTTTGTCTTTGAAGTATGTGTATTTGGACAGGCAAGGTAATTCTCTTAGCCTAAAACTTGTATAAAGTGTTTCTTGCAAACTTGTTCAATGAACAGATGGCAAAAAATTTTGCTGAAACTCATACTAGCCTGAGCAGAGGATGATTCTGGCCCTGGCCTCCCCTCGGCGTGTCTGGGAGCCTGTCCCCACAGTTACCAACGGGAAGGGGCCACCCTGGCTGGGTCCGGGCCCGGCAGTCAGGCGTACTGGCAGGGCCCGGGCTGTTCCCAGGGTCAGAACACAGCAACAGGAGCCCAAGCCCATTGCCCGAGTCCTCCACAAATCTGGGCACAGCTCACTGTGCAGGCTTGTGTATGGGGTAGCTACACCCAAGTCAAGCCTCTTATTTAAGGCTTTTTAGTACAACGCCAAAGTATTTCGGAAGTTTACAATCCAGCACGCTATTCTATGAGTTAGTATTTTCAAACCACATGAAAACATTTATGGATACTTCTGGAGAAAAATCCAGTATAAAAGGTAGTTGGGTGTACACAATGAGGAAAATCTACCTCCAAATTTCATTTTGTTTTAATGAATTGATAGAGTCCTTATTTCTAGGACTGCTTGTGCTCTGTCATGCTTCGTAAGATGAGACCAAGGTTGCACCAAGGGCCTTGTCAAGGACTAACCAACAGGAGCACAAGTATATGCTTTTCTACTGAAAAGTGGAGGCACTACTCAGGAGCTAGGTGAGTAAATGTAGTAACCATAAGTAAAAGATGTCCTCCCTCCCAAAAAACTATAGGATTTGCAAAGGCTGAGAGAAAGAACTCTAACAATGCAGGGATGAACAAGGCAGAGTAAGAGGAGGCACAGATGTAGGCCCAAGGCACTGTAGACACTGCACAGTTAAGCAGGAATCTTAAAAAACTGTCTTGCTCCATCACCCTTTGGGTCCCCTTGCCACATACATGCATTTTGCGCTAGTTAAGAAGTCCTAAACACTTGAAAGTATTTTCTTTGACACCATTCTAGTGCATCCCCAAAGACATGACCAGCCTCCACCAGATGCAAGTGAGAGAAATGTAATGGTGTGGTAGGTAATTAAGCAGCTTTGCAGAGAGGTCTAAGTGAGGGTGGAAGGCAGGAAAGTCAGGTTGCAAGATCACATTTCAAATGATGCAGCTAATTAGCACTGCATGTGACAGAACACATGACAGAAGCCAACACAAGATGACACTCAGACTCGTAAAGTTTGAAGCACAGAGACTGAATATGATAAAACTCTACAGCAGTTTGACAGGTGTCCCCCAAAAGAAATTTCACTTAAATTGTCACAGGTAGATTAAAAGATTGATTTGCTAGAGTAAAACAAGTCAGATCCAACATAAAGATTATAGTGTAGGTACATATCGTGGGTTAACCCCAAACAGTTACCAGACCACGAAGCCGCTCGCTCACCCCTCCCCAGTGGGGTGAGGAGAATTGGAGAAAGAGAGTTGAGATAAAACACTTTACCAGGACAGAAAAGGAAAAAAAACTAAAATATATTAATTATAATAATGATGTATAAGGATAATAGAATATATAAAATGAACAACGCACAGTTTCTCACCACCCAAGGACCAATACAGCCTGTCCCAAGCAGCAGGCAGGGAGCAGGGATATTCCCCCACAGCCATCCCAGAACAGCCAGTTCCAGAGACAGCAAGCAGGGAACAAACTGCTGAACAAACAGGCCTGAATGAAAACGAATTAAAATAAAAGTAACAAGAAGGGAACATGAACAGAACATGAACCGATCAAGGAACCAGAGAAAAGAGGGCAATGGCGAACCCTCACTCACACTGGCCATGGCATGGAACACTCTCTGGCCAGTTTGGATCAACTGTCCTGGCTGTGCCCCTCCCAGGTGTTTGCACCTGCACATCAGCAAAACCTGGGAAATAGCAAGATGTCCTTGATTGTTCAGCAGCAACCAACACCAGCAGCGCGCTGGCACCATGTTTCACATACTAAATCCAAAACACAGGAGCTGCTGAAGACAAAACTAGCTCCGTCCTGGCTGAAACCAGGACAGTACATCCCTATGCTTACTGTATTAGACATTTGCCTTTCAAGCACTTTGCTGAAGGGACACAAAGCTTCTGTTGATTTTACTTCTTAATTTTTGGCTCATTTGATTCTACAGTTGAAAAAAATCTACTTAGCAGATCTACTTCCATTTTTGCCCTCACTCTCCTTTGTGCCAGCATTCAGCATACATTTCACTGAGCTGTGTAAGCGTCATTCACTTTTGCTGCAAACAAGGAATCTTCAAGTAATGGTCAGATGATGTGGGAAGGAAGGAGGAGATGGCCATTAGCACTAAGGTCTGCTTAAACTGCCACTGAACCCCTGGCTTAATTCACCCACAAAGTTCATGATGCCATCCTTTTGTCTTGCTGACTAAGCTAACCTACATCTGAATCATAGAATCATATAGCTTTGGTTCAGCAAAGCAAGTAAGGTTAGTGGGCAATGCATTAGTTATTTCTGGATGAATATCCTGTGATACCAGGGAACAATGAACTGTCTATATAATTCACAAACATGAAGTTAGCTTCAGACAAAGCAGTCACCCTGGAACAGAATTACATATTCAGCTTGCTGAGAGGCACAGACCACCTACATAAAAAAGAGCCCTTCCCAGACATCCAGTAAGTGTTTATAAAGTGCAGTTTCTGAAATGAAAAGACTGCACTTTAACTGACTGAGCAAAGACCTTTAGCATGGATTTAAGGGCATGCTTAATTAGACCATTATTAAACAAACTTAGTTTGACTAGTCTGCAGTTTTTCCACTTTGTAAGTAGAGGAGAAAAAGTATTTTTCAATAGATGTGGCTTAAAGAAGTTTTACAGTGGTATGAGTCAGAATCAAATCAGAATGCTTCTCAAAGTCAGATTTCTTTATTGAAGTTTTACTTTTCAATAAGATACACAATTTGAGTAAGACGTTTAACAATTAATTGCTTATCATTATAAAGATGCATTTTGATGGGGAAAAAAATCCTGACGTATCTAAAGTTGTTACTGTTGTAAGAAGCATTGTAAGAAAATTGCACACTCTTACAATGCTGATAAACTACAAAAACTTTAATGGAATAATTATTTGACTGGAATAATTACTACTACAGTATTAAACAGACACATTAGAATAAAAATATACAAGCTTTTTATTGGGTTAGTTTTACCTTAGCTGGAATGTTTCATGCATCTCTTCCTCTAAACTCTGTACATTACATGGAAGCTTTACATATGGTATGTATACTGAGCATATGCAGCTTGTATGCTAAGGACATCCCGTTAAATATGCCAATTAAAGATTAGCAAAGATTTGGGTTGAACACTTTATCCTGAGAATTTTCTGTCACTGTTTGTCATCAGTAAAAGTTAGTTCTGATTTATGGCAACAACAGTTAAAAATCAGATCCATATATTATCTTCTCTGGTTTGTCATTTACACAAATTTACTAATAATTTTTCTCCCTCCTGTGAGAGAAAGTCAGTATTACAGCCAAGAAAGTCCTTCCTCTGACTGTTGCTAGTTTAAAATTATTTGGTTTACAATGTTCTCAACAGGTCTAATTCTTCTTTCTTTGTGGATATGTCTAACTGTCAGTGGGAGTTTTCTAGATAAAAGGGATGACTTGTCTCAAACTGTAGACTTTGTTCATCCCAGTTAGTTGAAAGTTTGGACTGGAGAAGAGCAGACTGCATCTCTCATTTAAATTCATTAATACTGTTATGAAATCATTTAGCTGTTTTATGTATTACAGCAGCTGCTAGTGTAGCTTAAAATAAAATGGGAAGGGACCATTCTGCTTTCAACAGAACACCCTTTACAGGCTTGAATTTGGTAAAGACATCATGCTGTCTTTTGATGACTGTTCCCTGGATGACTATCTCCCTAACAACAGATGATGCTTGTATAATGTTGTCTGAAACAAAAGGGCTTCAGTTTGTAATCCTACTCTCAGCAGTTTGATTACCAAAACAGGGAAGACAAGGAGCCAGAATACTTAAAATTAACACCCTCTCACCACTGCCTCCAAAAAAATCTGAGGTTCTTACTCAGAAGATTGTATCTCAGCTTAACCATAGAACACAAGAGACCAGTTTTAGAATTAACAGATCTCTCTTCTTGCTTTCCCGTACCCTTTTTAAAGGCAAATTGTTTCCAAGAAGATAAGAACTCCTGTTTTATTCCTATAATCTGCATGATCACCAAAGTCTCTGAAGACAATCATCTGTATAAACTCCACCAGAAAATATTCGCACACTTTGGGTGAGAGCATAGACATAAAATCTCAAGGACTTCTTCAAAGTTTATTTTCTTGTCATAATCACCTTTTGGAATTAATATGCATCTCAAATGCATCTGTTTTCCAGGTTTCTTACCCTTCATTGAAATCAGATATCAGATAAGGAAAGAAAGCTTTTAAAATATCAATGGTGCACATTAATGTTTTTTCTGAAAATCTAGACATTTCCTTCACTCATTATAGTTCATATACACCCAAAGACGTACCCTCAAGCCACTAGCTCATAGCTCTGCTGCTGAGTAATGCTCCCAATAAATATAACTATATCCATAATTTTTATGATTTAATATTAAAAAATCAATTTTTCATTTCTGCAAGGGTTGCATACCCTCCTCTTTATTATAGATAGTAGCCTCTATCCAGAACAGAAAGGGCAGACTTGAAAAGAGCATGGAAATACTCTGTAATAGCTCAAATAAAAATGGTAAATTATAAAAAAAAAAAAAAAGAAGGAAAAACAACCAAACAAAAACCTGAGCAACAATATTTGCCAGCTTCATGTTTATTCAAAGGCTGAAAATAAAAGCAAAGCTATTTGAATATATTCCAAATGACAGCCCTTGCGAGGGACTGAAAGGAGTTCATGAGATATAATAATTAACCTTCACAGAGGATGTACACCATGCCAGAATGCTTTTACTCTTTCCATGCTGTTGTCTTGTGCCTTCAGATTCTTATACTTTAGGCAAAAAGTCAATGAGGTACAGACTTCTCTCAGAACCCGCTTAGAGACCCCATTTTGATAGAAAAATACATTTGCCAAACAGCATCACTTATTCTCAAGGAAAAAACAGTGAGTCACTTAGGATTCTAAATTAGAAAAGATCCAAGTAATAAAACCTTCACAAGCTATCTATGGTCCAGTGTTTGGGCATATGACTTCTATGAGGGTAAACTTGGAAAATCCTGAATAATTCTGCTGTAATGTTGTTTGGAAAACTCCCTAGACTTTCAATCAAATCAATTATTTATGAAAGAGTGAATGCTTTGTTTACAATTGCATCCATGTTTTTTAAGAAGTGCTGGAGTAAACATGATTTTGGTGTTTAATACCAGCCTAATAAATTCTGAGTGCTACAGCAGAGTGGACAAGAGAGAGAATAAATTCTCCAAAGTTTTAATTAAATGCTAATGTGTTTTTAAAAAGTAAAAGTATTCTGATAACTTAATGATTGCAAAACAAAGAATTCAATTACCCATTCTTGCTTAGATTTTAGAAATGCAGGAAATGTGTGTGGAAGGAAAGGAAATTAAGTAACAAAAGGATGTCATCTGTCAGATCTACTAGGGACCTAAGGGGAGGGACGTGCTGAGCCCTGCAGGGAATCTCCATTATACTGCGTTTTTCCCTGCAGGCTCTGCTGTGGCATCTGCAAGAAGGCACTCTGAACTCATCTTTCATACCTAGTGTAGTTCTGAGTACACGTTCTCTTCTGCAAGTGGAAGAGGATTTTTAGATTTACATTAAATTGCCAAATTCTGACCTGACCTTAGGAAAGATGTTCTGCATTTAGAACAATAACATTAAAAAAGCAAGTTTCTTTTCAAATGTTTTATTCCCTGTTCCTGCTTGTTCAAATGAAAATGAGTAAATGGTGAACTCAGTTTCATGTTTAGGATCACAGAAGAATTTACTTTTAATTTCTGAATAAATTGTACATGTGCACCCATCAGTTATTAACTTTAGCATTGAGTGCTTCCCTGAATGTTTCTCTATGTTCTTAAAATGTTTTCCTGTGCTTTAAGGTTTATTGAACATTTCTCCAATTACAAAGTACATATATTTTGACCATTTTTAGATTGAAAATATTTACTATATAGGTGTAAGAAGGAAAGTACATGAGCTAAGTGCTGGTCTCTGTTGTTACTCAGCAATAAGAGACATCGTCAACAGTAGAAACTGGAGTGAACAGAAAAACTCTGTAGTCAAGGTTGGCTTGATGCAACAGAGAAGCCGTGTCCTTTTAATTTGCTCCTTAACCATTACAAATGGCAGAATGGTGGGCTGGCAAAGAATATATTGGTCAATTCACAGGAACTGTCCTTATGGGAATTAGAATGACCTCCATAGTATGCCTTATTCCTAGATAGTTCCTGCTAAATTGGAATAATTTTATGCCATTTTCACAGCCTAAATCACATTTTGTATTTCTTCTTGTATATAGCAATAAAAAGAATACAGAAATTACTGGACTGAGATTTCAGAAAATTGCCAATGAGTGACTTTATAAAAGAATGCTACCACATTGTCTTGAAATGATTGCTGGGCTTAGAAGTTTGAATAACTGCGGTGATTTTTGTAAGGAAGTGTTAGCTTAAATTGCTAAGCCCACTAAATACCCAGCAATCATTAAAAGGTTTTCTAGTTTAATGGCATTATTTGTCTTCATGCTGTGAACTGTACTTGGCAGCATATTTCTAGTGTTCAAAAGACACACAACTTCTCATAAAAGCAGAGAAAAATCTTCTAACATAAGAAATGTCTAACTCTCTTATACTAGCACCTTTACTCTCTTTCAAGGGCTACAGCAGAAGGATAAGACTGGAGAAATCTAATCTAGTAACAGGAGAAGGGAGATCAGTTGGAATCATGACATTCCATAGACTTTTCAAAATGCTTTTTTATTTTCCACAGGACTGTATGAAAAAATAAAAGCAATGCAGAGAGGAAATGTTAGTCTTTTTAAGGTATAACCTCTATGGCAGCACTAGCAATAGCTGTTCATTTCAAACAATAAATAGTTTCTAGATCAATCTACTTTCATTCATTCCTTTTCCAAAGAAGACTATTATGTCCTTAACTCCTGCAGCAGAATAAAAATAGTAAAAAACACCCCCTGGATATACCAAAGTAGGTGTGAGGGAGCCGAGTCAGATAATGGTCTGATAGAGCAGTTGAGATGTTCCACCGACAACGCCTCTTTGGTGACCTCTGGATAATATGCTCTTCTGGGATAGGTACCAATCTCAATATATTCCTCTACAGAAAGCCATACAGCAAATTGCTTGAGTGTATTCCCTATTCTTTCATTTACAGAGGAATTTGATCAGAAAGATTTGGTTTCCTCTCTCTCTGTGTATCATCCCAAGAAGACAAGAAAATGAAAATAATATTGAAATAGTCAGACCTCTCTGCCCTCCTTTAAAAACATGAAACTTTTTGATGAGGGGTTGGGTATTTTCGAAGGTCAATACAGTATGAGATTCTGCAATAATTTACTTGGTTCCTAACCTAGAGGAGTAAACTGTACACATTTCTGTTATATTTTTGCAAATGAAGAGCTGCTTCCCAGCTCCTGGACTAGCAGTTGTCTTCCCGACTTCCAGCTATCTTATTGAGAAGCTGTTTACATAAAATACAGTTGTTCCTGTCCTCCCCAATCCTTTCAGTTCCCAGATTGATACCCCTAGTAGTGTCTGTCCCATGTATTAGTGCAAAGTAATTGTACTGCCTTATGAAATAGTGATGAAATGGAAGTGGACCAGAAGAGTAAGATCCTGTCAAAAGGGATACACTCGTCATAGATGCAGGTGGCTTGGAAACCATATTTAACTATCTGGTATACAGACTGACTTTTTCACATTGGAAGAAAAGATAGTTAGCTTCAAAAACCTTGTTTAGTTTAATTGTACAAAAAATCCCAATTCTCCAAAACCAGATTAAAAATGTTCTTAAGTATCTGGTAAAAATAATAATTATCCTTTATTAAGCACTCCTAAAAACTTTTTTTCTCTTGCACTTCAAAGTTTATAGGGTGTCGTGGTTTAACCCCTAATGGTAACTGGA
>KL289315.1:36544-52936 GCA_000699545.1 Podiceps cristatus | reverse complement strand
CAAAGACAGAATGGGAAGTAAACACATCAGAACTGTCTCAGGCACATCCGGAGATGCAATGGACTACAAAATGAATGAAAGCCAACTATTTGTAATGCTGAAACTCATGTTGGCCTTGTCAGACTCATGGGCATATTGTATGTAAAACATGCTGTGCTGTGCACTGTTGAAGCTGCAGGTGGGGTTCCTTGGGCACAGTGTTCTAAGAAAGTGAGAAATGGGATGTAGTTGAATAGGACCTATGAAGAACTGAGTTTCCTTAGTTTAGAGAGGGGAAGACTTAGCGTGGATACAAGCCCTTGAACTTTCATAAAGGTTATGCATCAGATGATAGGGGTAAACTCTTTGTTTTACATCTAGTGGACAGAATATAAAAAAGGTTTAGCTTAATTTGCCGGAGCAATGACTTGCGCTAGATTTTAAGAAAAGTCTCTCTGTGAGGCTTTACAAGAGCTGAATCAGGCATCTGAAAGGAGACTGCAGGAGCTGCCTCAGGTAGCGGCTGTTAAAGAAACAGGAGTGGGATTGCCCTGGGTGCAGAGCCTGCCTCAGGGTAGCAGCTGGGGTGAGCAACCTGCTGCCAGGTCCAAAATCCCTTTGTGGTGATTTCTCAGGGAACGTGGTGTTCAAATGAAGGCTTTTGTAATTTGGTATTTTTAGAGCCAACCATTTTTATTGGATGTGTACTTGTACTTTGTGTTAATGGGCTGACTTTTCCTCAGGTTTCCTTCTACTCTAATGCACTGTAATCTTTCTACATCAGCTTTGGCCTTACATTGTGCTGGAAAAATAATACTCATAAGCGGGCTAATTTACAGACCGCTTTCCTCTCTTGGACAAATCTGATGCAGTCCATTATTAAAAGACATTTGCCTGGTCTGGAAAGCTTTATGGAGCAACAGAATCATCTGCTGAGATGCCTTTTCAGTTTTCTAGCATCTGTTTTTGAAGTGTGACTACAGTACCCAAAGAAGTACCAATGCCATTCACAGCAGTTAAACCAGCTCTCAGTTTGTGCTTAGGCTTAACGCAGCCAAGGATTTGCATTTGTTTTAGTTATGGAGGTACATATGTGAATCTTATTCTTGTCTTTTGCATTGCATTCTGAACTGTAGCTTTTGTGAACAGTCTCTTCAGGTGGATTGATCTTGCATCGACTCAGGTTAAGTAGAGAGTTAGCCTTTCTTGGTTGCAATGGTTTTCCTATCAGGAAGCTATCGTCTATAATTTCTAGACCCATAAAGATGGGTTAATGGTAGCAGCCTGAGACCACCAGAATGTGTTTTCAGAAACAAAATCTTCCATTATGACAGTTTAGGTTTTTGGTTTTTTTATTCTTTTCTCCTGTTCATGTGTTTAAGTATTTGCTCATATTTATTTTCTTGTCTGATTTGATGTTCTGTTAAATAGACATTTTTGATACATCTCTTAGGCTGTTGATTTATCAACCTGCCAGGTGCTGTTCTGCTGAACTGCTGGTAATTTTAAAGCAAGTAGCTTTTGATCCGACGTACCATTCCTTCCCATCTTTGGGTAGTGCCGGAGTGCTCATCTTCAAAATATAAATGAAATGCAAAGCATGTTTTTAATCAAGACAGCCAGATCATTGATATCAGGGTGCCAACTGTGTCTGGAAGATAATTTGTTTCTTTATTTTACAGGCAATGCCACTGCAGTTAAGCAGTCCCGCTATAGGATTATTATTCAAGATGCTGCCAATGGGGGACAGGCGTGCCCGGACACCTTGTTTGAGGAAAGAGAATGTGAAGATATTCCCATCTGCCCAGTGTATAGGTAAAAAGCGTTAGCTTGGAATCAGTCTCTTGCTAGTGAGTGTCCACTTTCCCAGAAATGACTATTGTGTGACTGTCCTGCACAATTTTCACCAGAAAACCACATAATACCAGAAAATGTAGACTCATAAACTAATAATGTACCTTGCAAAATGTGTAAGATTTCAAATTGGAGACTTCAGTAGATCTGGCATCATCAGAACAAGCACCAATAGACACAGCTCCTGGAAACGGTAACCTCAGGGTTCGATGTGTTTAAGGAAGCTATTACTGGGAACTCCCCCCTCAATGTATCTAAAAATCAATGTAAGCTATTTTGGGACCAAAAGCACTCAACTGCCTTAATCATAATTGTATATTTATTGCAGAAGCACTTTTATTTTCCCCCGATGCTCTCACTCCAGTGAATAATATGCACTTTAAAAAATTCTGATTAGACAAATAGTACAATAGGGCAATTACTCACCATTCTTCATTAAAATTCTGTGACCCATCTGTTATACAATATTAGTAAATAGAAAAGCATTTTATCTTTGTATATGTATCTCTAGCCGGCACATCCTATAGGACATGGTCTTGGAGCAGAGGGGGGAGCTGAAGGTGGTGCCAGAGCAGGAGTCACACTGCTCGGCTCTGCCTGGCTCCGTACCGCGTCGGGCTGTGCAAAGCTGCTTTCATGTGTTCTTGACTGGCACGTGTCCCGGCACAGAAAGCCGATTGGGAACAGCATCAGTTGTATGAGAACAGGCTTGCAGGAGGAGAACCTGATTTCAAAGACCACTGAAGACGTTTCCTGTGTATTTTACTTAGCTTTGAACCATGCCCTACAAAAATGAGAAAGGGAAAATGTTGGAGGATGATGTGGCTTTCAGGAGTAATGACAGCTTTGTGACTCTATTTTTCCTTAAGTCTCCACAATATAACATCATTTGTAACTGAAGTTTTTGCCTGGACAAGTTAAGTGTTTTCTGGTTTTAACCACTTAATTGTTAACCTTTTCCTCTTGCAGGTGGAAGACCCACCGCTGGAGTCACTGTGTGCTGGTGCCGGATTCGGTGAGACAGGGTGTGCCAGCACATAATGAGGCATGTGGACATGGTTTGCAGTCGAGGGGTAAGCTTTCTCCACGCAGCCTCCAAGTATTTGAAGTGCTGTAGTGTGGCATTTAAGTAGAGTCTTTACTCTTTTACAGTACCTAATTTGGAAACTAAGTGACTGAACAACTTACAATGAAGTGTTGTGGGAACTGGACCCGTTGCACGGTTCTACTGCTGTGCTGGACGTTGAAGTGGCAGTAGCATGATAGTATGCTTGGAGTATAGGAGGGGATTTGTGCTTGGTATTCAGGTGTCTTCACAGTAACCTACTCTTTTGCCTAAAGATGAAGCACATGGGCTTTAACAGAATGATCTGTCTATAGACCTCTATGAAGTAATCCATTCTCGGTGCTGAAAATGGAAAGAATAATTTCCTCATGATTTTGTATTTTACTAATAGTTTGATTGAGGTTTGATTTTCATTAAGACTATTGAAGGAGTTCAGTGTAGGTAAAGGCTTTGGGCTCCTGCCTTTGGTGTGATTAAAAGCTTAGAAAATACATCAATCCCATTGCCTGAACAAAAGTGTTGGGAAGGATTTCACTGTTCGGAGTCTGTAGTGGTTCCTGCAGATGGCTGGAGATTTGGCTGTTACCAATCTCCTGGGAAATCTAATGAAACCTTTAACAAAAAGTTACTTTTATTGAAAAAAAAATACTATACAGGTATGTTAATTGAAAAAAACCTGACATAATAATTTATTCCTTCACAATGTTAGAAACTATTCTTTAAAGATGAAGTCAATTTCTTATATAATCTGGGAACAAAGGACAAGGAGGAAAAGCCCTGGCAGTATGTGGTCTGTATCTGAAAGAAGAAATGTGTTTTAAACTGAAGCTCAACAGAGTAAATATGTTAGGTTTTGACCATGTGCCTTTCCACAAGGTTTTCAAAGACAGCTCTGTAAATTGAAATATTCTAAAATATATTCCTCAATCTCTGTGTGAAGGGATGGTAATCTTGATGCTCCAGTAGGTACATGAAGTTTGTATTAGTCTTACTCTGACAGAATTTGAAGTAGAATTTGAAGAAGACTAATTTTTACTCTGTAGAGAGTCCTCCAACAATTACATAGGCTATGTGCTGTTCTGGGGTAATCATGGAAAAGGAATCTCATAGCGTGGTGGGTTTAAGCAGAATTTATTTCAGTGCCACGTTCACTTTTTGTAATTAGCTGTGCTCTTTATAACAACTTTGTTTTTTATAATTACATGTAGTGATAGAACCAATCTGCTAGGTATTATTGAGGATGAGTAGGGTTATCAGGTGAAATCCATGGAAAATTATCAAGATGTTTCCTACATGGGAAGTGATGTATGGGAGTGATCTGGGAGTGATCTCTGCGGAGAAGGCAGCTGAAACCAAGCTGCTAACTCTATTGCTATATTGCTTCTGAAAAAACAAACTGCTGGAATTTCAGCGATTCTTTATCTTATCTGTAGAAGTATTTAGTAAGGGAAACTTTCATAAAGCTACTCACCTTCCCGCTACTTGAACTCTTCAAGAGCAGCTAGCACATGTGAAGAGGTGCTGTGTCACCATATTGTCAGGACGTAGCCATTTAGCCAAAGGTGGCGTTTGCAGGGTCTCTTCAGCTTGTAGACCTTGACACTGGAGGATTTCTGATCCTCTCATTCTTCACCGTGAAGGGGGTCTTTGGAGATATTTTTGAAATAACATGTGAGATCAGGCTGGGAATTTGGGTTTTTCAGCCTGGAGGAGTGTCTAATGGGAGTGGGGTTCACAAAGGAGATGGAGCCACACTCTTCCCAGAGGTGTACAGCGGAATAACAGAAGATAATACTCATAGACTGGAGTGAGGGAAATTCCCAGATTGCCCAGAGAGACTGTGGATTCCTTGGAGATACTGAAAACTCATGAACAAGGTCTTGAGCATCCTTTTCTAACTTTGAGGACAGTCATGCTTAGAGCAGGCGTTGGATCTTCAGAAGCCCCTTCTGGTTTAAATTTTATTGTATGATTCGGTGGGTCTTTTCAGCGGAATCTGTGTCATCAGTGGAAGAACGCCAGGTGTTGTAGATAGATACTTTCCCGCAATATTCAGGCATCCTACAAATGAGTTTACATTCAAGGTATCACCACCACTCCACGCAGTAATTGGCTTGCATAATGTGTCAATATCTTCAGCCAGTAAGTGCTTGTTCTCCAAAGAGTATTTATATGAATTTGCCCAATTTCTGTTTTACCCTGTAACAGCAATTACACTTTACCACAGAAGACAATCAGTCTTGCTGTTCCTTAGAGCATCCATTTTTAGAATTATTTTCTTCAATCCATATCCTGTCATCTAAATAAGAGAATTTCAATTTTCAGTCACTGTCATATCTAGCCAATTATATAAGAACATTGAATTCATATAAATTATTTCTAAAGAAAGTAAGTATATGTTTATGTGTACCTATTTAGAAAGATGATTGTGCTGAGGGAAAATTAAGTCTGAAATGACTTTCAAGCTCAATTCTTTCTCTAGGCTAGATTCTGAGATAGACACTTACAGATCTTGTTCCATGAGTGTTTTCACTGAAATTGTACGTAAACATACTAGGTAAACTGCAGAATATATCATAATTTGTCTGTGAATAATAAGCAGAATAGCCAAAGAGATGACAGCTTTCTGAAGCTGCAGTTTTCATGGCTTTATCTTGGAATGATACTACACTAATTACAATAGCCTTTCATTTTGTATATCAGCTTCAGTGGACTAACATATTCAGAAAACAGTCATGCAGGTAAGAGAAAAGTAGCGTTTAGAACTAGTTTTTATTTAAACTTCGTTAAGGCGTGATTTGCAAAAAGCCTCTGAGATAGGGGACTCGAGAGTAAAACAGGGTGGGGATGTTACTGTGGCTTGACAGTGACATAGACAACATTTCTAACAGTAAATGAAGAGTTTTACAAGCTTTTCTATTGCTATATAGCTGTCATTTTCCTCGACAAGTGACTAATTTACTAGAAGGTGTCAAGACTGTGAGAAAATTGCTTCTGCTTCAGATGCCCTTCAGTGACTTTACTGTTCTCTGATGTTTGTGATGGAGGATCCTTCAGAAATGACCTCTCCCTTCAGTGCTGACATGAGCAGACACCTAGGACATTTACATTTTGGGGGAAAAAAAATGTGTTGCTCATTACAAGGGATTGTTCAGGTTTAATTAGTGGATGGAAAGCCTGTTTTAAGCAAGTGTCTTTGAAGGCTGCTTCAAAAGACGTTGATAAAGTAAATAGACACGTATTAAAGACCAGACTGATGTAATGAGACTCTGCTTTAAAAACTAGCCTTGGAAATACACTGACAACATGGTTATGAAAAAAGCAGTTACTTTCCAAAAGCAAGGAGAAGCTGCAGCAATGGCCCATGTCATGTCTTAGTTCTCCTGCTCCTGCCACTTCTTAACTCTGATTCATTTGGGGGATTTGACCATATCTCCCCCCATTAACGAGACAGTAAGTCCATCTCAGAGCTATATTCTTGCTCCCCATCGCAAGAATATAGAAATGCTGCAACGTGGAGCAGCAAATGTTCTTAGAGAATAATTTATTGATTTATGTACAGGAAAACAACAACAAATCCACCAATACAGTATTGAGAAACTGCTCCTCTGCTTCCTGGGCTCACCGGAGGTCGCGGGGTGGATCGATACTGGGTAGCCTCATTGGGCATCACAGTAGAATATTTCTTTTGGTATGCTTTGCTATCAAACCACGTATGATATATTTCTTTCCTTCCTTAACTGGGTTGTAAATTCACACCACGTGGACTTTGCTAAGATGGTTGGTGTTAAATATAATCCGTTTCAGTTGAAAAGTTGATGTATGAATTGACAGTGAAAAAGTGGAACGCAGGCAGCACCGGACTCAAGCAATTTAAGATTCCTGTCTCCTTCATTGCAGTTTTCTGGCTCTTGCTCTGGAGCTTCCTGATAGCTGCTATAGGGATATTGCAGACAAGACTGGTTTTAGACTGAGATGCAGATCAAAAACTTATCGTTATGAGAACAAAAAATGTAACGATCTGCTATCTAAGTTTTCTGAGTGTGTCTAAATGCAGTGATAGTTCCAGTAACATCTTATATAAAATACAGGCAGAACTGTGTTTGTACTAAATTAGTGACTGTTAGCATGAGTTCCATACTAAGCAAGATTGAAAGGATAAATTTTGGTATTGCTTGTTAACATTGCATCTACAAAAATATTTGAAACAGACATCTTTTAGATGTATTATCTAGTGTACTATCAATTTGTAACACAGTAATGGCTACATACATTGCTGTTGTTTCTGCTGAAATTATATTATGGTAACCTATATATAATGAGATGTGCCATCAAAAAAGCATCAGCATTACCATTTTTTCTTGCTCATAAGATAGTCACCCAACAGTTCTTATTCCCTGTTTTGTAGGTAGTTAATATAATTGCTGATTAGCTAAATTAACAGATGCATTCATTGTAATTTGAGTTGCAGAGTGCTTTTGCACAGAATTACCAATTTCAGGAGGTACATGCTAGAATCCTGTTATAATTTACAGGCTAGAGGCAGTGTGATAACCTAAAGTTTACAATGAATACATTTATGATAGTAAACGTGGCGAAGACACGGGCTGCTTCAGTTAGATGGTGATATTTTATGAGCAGTGCTTTGCGGTGCAGTCCTGTGTATAAATCTGTCCAGCTGATAGTGGCTTACCTGTCATCAGTAGCTCCTTCCAATATTAACTTTGCCTGGTAGGACAATGGCACCTTCAGCCTTATCCTGAGTGATGCTGGGGGTTCGTTAGGTTTGTCGGTGTTTTTTCTGATGACACTAGTCTAGGGTAATGGGTGGCTGCAGGGACACAAATGGGAGCACAGCAAGCTGAACTTGAGTGTCCTGGCCAGCGTCACAGTCCAGAAGACACCTGCCTGGCTGCTGGTGGCATCGGTAGCAAACAGTTGAGGGAAAAATGATTAGCAGGGTAAGGACAGAGGCTGAATTTGTTTGAGGTAAGTTTGAAAGGAAAGTTTGTGAAGCAAAGTCTGTCTAGGATGGGGAGTGAGGTTTGGGGGGTGGCCTTTCCAGGATGGAGAGCCTCAGTCTGTTATCAGCCATGTCTGCCCGGGGCTTTGCCAACACTTTACCAATATAGCCGCTCTACATCATACTGCAAATTCATAAAGTACATGTTATCTGTACTGTTATGTTCTTGTCACTGATAATGCAGTTTTTAGCTTGTAAACACATGGAGAGTAATAAGATGATAAGAAACAACAAAACCAGAAATAATTTACCCTTATTTGTTCTTGATAATCTGATTTCTTTCCTCGACGAGGCAGTGGGCTGGAGGTTAGGCAATAAGGTAAGTGGAAAGCAGCACAGATAATATTCTTTTGACTGGAGGAAGACATTGAGTCCAGTCCAACGTGACAGTCTCCCATGTGCAATAAGAAAGTGTGACCTAGAGAAATGCAGGATGATGTGGTCGTGCAACCTGTTGAAAAAGCAGTCAAAGCTCAGTTATTTGCTGTTAACCGGGAAGGCCATTTCAGGTGGCTTCCCATGGGGCACACGTACTCTTGGCCGCCTTCAGTATTTTCACTAACTGTGTGTATGATGAAATAGAGAGTACATCTATAACACATCTCAGTATTTGCAAATTGTGAGTACTTTGAAGGGCAGGCCAAAAGTACAAGTTGAATAGATTTGAGCATGCTCTGAAACCTGAAAAGTGAAATTTTTGTTAAAGAAAAAAATGTGCAGCACTCACATTGTGTAGAAAGACAGGCAGTGGTACTGCAGAGGTAAGTCCGGGATTAAGAGTTATGGACTACATGTGAGTAGCATTACACTGTTCTAAAAATAGGTACATCATAAAATCATATATTTCTTACATTTTCCTTCTGATCTCCAAGTCTTAAAATTAATTCTTCTGATTCCTAAAATAGAATATTTTTAACAGGTAATCCTTCTATTTGTTTTTATTCTGTAACATTTTCTGCCACTGTAAATAATGACAAACAATGAAGGTCAAATAAAAACTTCAAAACTTTCTCCTCAGTAATTCTATTTCCTGGTGTGCTGACGGATTCAGAATAGATTAGGATTCTTTTTGCAAAATACCCAAATTTCATAAACAGAAAGAGATTAGGTATGTAGGAGTCTAAGCTCTGGTGAATATCAGTGCGTGAATTAAAATCTCTTGAATTTAATGAAAGTTTACCCTTGATTTTACGTTTAAAACTTATCTCCTGTCTTGTTGAACTGTATATATCTGTGCACAGGAGTTTGTAAATTGAGAGATTTATCACCACAGTATGGATGTTTTTTTGTACATGAGTCTGAATTGTTTGTATCTAATTTCTATCAGTTTGCCTGTAGGCTTTGATCTTTAAATTATTTCCCAAAGCCTGGGTTTAATTGTGGATTTGATGGTAGATTAGCTTCATGCAAAAATGTGTGAAAATGTTTCACAAAGGGGAAAGCAAAGGAAAATTGAGGAGACAAAAATACAGTACTAATGTCATGTATGCGTATATGCATTCTTAGCCTTTCCTGCGCCAGTGGAATGAGGAAGATATCCTCTCCCAGACAGATTTTCCATGGGATTTATTTTAGTTTTGGAACATTAGAATTGACCGGGAGCAGGAGGAGAGGGGAAGGGACAGATGAGGCTATGTGAATGAGATGGATCAATCTCTCTGAGCAATTTGTGTCCGCCTTTGAGATTCCTGCAGTTTAATTTATGAGAAACAAAGTCACCTGCTTGTATAGAAATCATCCTGGGCCAATTTCTTAAAACCTGGCGGCGTAGCAGAATTGTCTATATAAATATGTGCATGGCTGTACTGGAATCTGCAGCTGGGTACTGGTTTGGGGAGTGGAAATTTGTCCTTGTATTGTATTACATCCCACTGATCTCCGGGTAATGTGTTCCTGTAGACCGATTTTTCTTTCCTTGGGTCTTAGTTGATTGGACAAGGGGAAGAAAGATTGATACTGATTTTCCAGTGACAGGTTGTTCACAAAAGACTGATGGTGGACTACCCTCCTTTTTTCATGGGAGATGTCAGCAGGCATCACAAGACGCTTAAAACAGTGCTACTATATTTCAGTCTGGGTCTGCCCTGGCTTCCACCTAAGGTATGGCCGTTGTAAGAGTATTTCATAGGCGGTAGGAGAGTTGGCACGACATTACTTTATAGAGGCTAACTAATAGCAAGAGAGACTCCAACTCATTTCTGTCACTGTAACCTTATGCCAGCAACATAAAAATTGAGGAGATTCTTAGAGAATTTGTTCTGACAGCAATCTACAGTGTAACATTTTATCCAAAGGCAACTCAGTAATCTGTAGACCTTCCGTAGAATAAAGATGATGAAGACTGCGTCAGATAAATTACATATATTTGTTTTCCTTCAAAACCAGGACAGTATATTCCACTCTGTAGAAGGAAATAAGCAGGTTTTCTAGCTTAACTATGTACTGTTTCTGTCTGATAAACAAAACGAATATCAACATCTTAGTACCACACACAGCATTTGTTTTCTGGGGAAAAAAAAAGTCTTGATCGAGTAGAAAATTCTTTTGAAGCCAGAAGGCATAAACACTGAAAATGTATACTACAAGCATGTACCAATAGAAGGATTGTTAAAAGATCAAAATAATGAGAAGTAAAGCAGAGGAACATCAAAGCTTACCAGGCTATGTATTTCTGCCTTGATTAGGAGGAAGGAGGGAAGAAGGGGGGAAAGAAGGTTTTAGATCAATAGGAAATGGCCCGATCACCTCAAAGTCAAAGACAGCACCATCCAAATGTGTACAATTTACAGGAATTGCTAGAGCATCTCAATCATAAAAGTCTCAAATGATCTGACAGTACTCACACCATATTTAACGGGTACAGAGAAAGAGTTGAGATCATCTTATCTGAAGGAAACTCCTTTTCAAATGTGAGGTTAGATAGATTTTCATTTTGTCTTTCATCCCTCTGATTAAGTTCAGCTCTCTTTGGTCCTCCTAAGATTTCTTTCATCTAGTGTGTAGTCTGTATGATCTAAGCAACTATCGTTGGTGAAAGTCATTTTTGGGGTCCTTTTTTAAATGATGGATTGTCATTAAGCAGAGTATAGTAGATGAAAGAGGTCCAAGAGAACCAAACTGTGCTGAGACTTACTCAGGAGGATGAAAGGCATAATGAGAGACATAATGAAGAGCAATCTCTCCCTCAAACTGGAGACGGGCCCTTCCAATTATGACTTGTTTTAGCACCAGCTTCTAGTGCTGTAAAATCCTCGTTATGAACAGTTGATTCAGCCTTTTTCTACAAATCTTGAGAAATTTTTATTACGTGAACAGCAGGCCTTGAGTAGTCATGCTTCATGGTTTGTGCAGAGGATGTTATAAACTATAACAGAAGTCTTCTGTGGCCGTGGGTGAGTTGTAAGTAGACCTGATCACACAGAGTCATGTGTTGCTTATCAAAAACACAGGAGCCATTTCATCCTAAAACTCTGTGTTTCGTTGACTTAGAACGTGAAACCTGAGGGCTTCTAATACTGAATATTTTATATGAACTCATCTAACTGTCATGGTAACTATCTACAAAAATACCTAATTTTTTCCATGTTCTTCCAAATCTTTTAGCCTCTGTCTCTGACATACCTCAGTTTTGATGGGTTAACCCTGCACTGAGTAAACTATTTTAGTTTCTTGATGATTTTCAATTTAATTGAATCATCCCTTGTTCTGGAGACATTTGAGTCCTGTTTGGTCTCCTTTTTTGTTTGTGATTTTATATAACACTTTCACGTCCCTCTTGTTCCCCTCTCCGTAGTACTGATTTAGATCTACTTTTGCTTTCATAAAATTTTAATTTCCTCCTTGTCACGGTTGTGCTGTTTACAAATCCAAAGATAATTCATGCCAAAGCCACTGTGGTTCTTAAGGAAATTGTTAAAAATTCATCTGAGCTGAGCAGGATAAGATCCAGGTTATCTGGGAAGAGTCTTTATGGAGAACGCTTCTTCAAACAGACATTTTAAATGGGATACCTTGAAGCATGACCAAAAATAAGCAAGTTTATTAAAAAGCTTTTATGCTATTAGTTGTCAGGAAAACACTAGAGATGTTATTCTCCTAATCTTTACCAGAATCACCTCTTCCTTGTCTATAAGCATCTTCATCAAGTGGAATTGTGAGAAATTCCAGAGTTGTTAACTGGAAGGATGAAGACCAGTCATTTATTCTTACAGTATGGTAGGACCAAAGAGGCTTAGTTTGATAGCTGTTTTACCTAGCTGAAGAAATGGACAGTTCTGAGTTGAAATGCTGATCCTGCTTAAATCAATGAAATATTAAAAGACTCTATTAGTTGTTTGGACACGCCTCCCTCCCCCCAAAATGACCCCAAAGCTCCAAGAAACAAACAAAACCAACTGTTGGTGAAAGGGAAAAGGGAGACTTTGAAAGGAATGCAGAGTTTGATTTATAGCAGATATTGTTCATTGTAAGACTGCTAAGGTTTGGGCTGCCTGGGGAATTTCCTTCAGAGGAGCTTGGTGAAAGTTTCAGTTTGCATTTTCTCTTATTCTGCATTTAGTTAGAAAGCACCTCTTGTTGGAAATTATTGAGTCACGTTTCTTTGAATAATTAAGTACTAATAATCATCAAGAATATTAGCATTCTAAATGGCAGAGCTCATCAGCGTGGCTTACTATTAATATTCAGGCACAAGATCTGTTAAATATGACATGCCACAACAGTGCAAAAGGAATCCCGATGCCATGTTCGTGGAATCTGCATCTGTATACTTATGTTACTCCAATAGCTTTATGTCTGCAGTAAAGGTTTCAGACATGAGTTTTCAATTTCAGAATAAATGAATAACCTTGGCTTAAACTACCTTTCAAGCCTCCCAGCATCTGACTTTCAAGCGGGTGAACTAAAGTGACAGTAGAGTAACTGGAAGTGACAGGGATACTTATGAAGTGCTTGTGCTTGTGAGAATACATCAGGTAACTGTGAAATGGTCAATATTACATTTGCTTTACACATCCAGTGGTGCTCTTTTCTGTTAGCACCATTTCTAAATATGTTCAGAAATATTAAAAATACTGAGCAGTGTGTCTAGCGCTTTCTAAACCAGTCTGATGATTGCAGCATTAATACTTGTGAGTGTTTTTCCTGTTGGAAACACCCCTTCTCCCCTTTTGTTAACAGTATTGTCATTGATTTGCTTCTCAAAAGACTCAGGAGAAGATTCCATCTTCTTTATTTCATAATAAATCAAGAGAAACTTCATCCAAAAAATTGGAATTCCACTGGAATAAAATTACTACACAAGAAAAAGCCATCTCTATACTTTGATGGCAATAGATAGTAATGAAAAAACTGTCACCTTCTAACAAAGGTTTTTCTAAAGTCAATTTTTTTCCTGGCAGCCACTGGTTTTGCTTAGTGCGTGCATCATTTATTAAAGGATTGCTGATATTGGCTTTGTGAAATAAGGAAAGTTTGGAATAATATATTCTGATATTTGACAGGGTTTTCCCGAAGTAGGGTATTTTGTAATGTCAAATTTGGACCTTGGGTGTGAAGCCTTGTTGCAAATGTGACTTTTTCCCACTTTTCTGGTCATTTCTAACATCAGTACTATTGTTCCTTCTTGACAGTTCACTGAAGTTTCAGTCCTGCAATCGTATATTTGTTTTCTTTGATATGTGCCCCAAGGAGATTGAAATTTCTTTGAGTTATCTCTTTTCTACTGTCTCTTGGATATTAATTTTCCCTATCTTTGTTTTTTATCCTGGTCTTTGTCTTGGCAAAGGAAACGCCTGAACCAGAGGTACACAATATGAGGGAATCTAACCGACCTGTTAAAATGTAACAGGCTTGTCGAAGGGCATCTACTTCAGCATTTAATTCTTGGTGAAGTAGATCAGCACATCCTCAGGGGATGTGTGACATGAGGGGGCAGCACGCCCAGCCGCTGCTGTGTCGTGGGAATGTATAGGCTTCCACAGCCTCTGCTCTTGCTGACCACGAGCCTTTGCTGCTGGCTTATTTTACTCCTCATGCTCTGGGAGGGCGTCTTAATAATAGGTACTCGTTAACGATATTTGAGAAAACAAAACAGAAATTGGTCCGCAGAACTGAGCAGCTATGCAGTTGATCTTGAGTTGAGGGATTTAGTTCTTCTGTCACATTTTAACTTCTGGAGGACACAATGTTGGGGCACGTTGGGGAATTTGTGGGGCAAATCAGACGTGCCGTGTTTGTGTGCAGTTGCTTTGACCAGCAGGTGCTTTTTCAGTCCTGCTTTGAAAGGATCCTTTAATGGAGCACATAAAAGTCACTGCCTGCAAGACGGATGGGTTTTGTGCAGGCTATGTTGCTGGTGAAGTTGCACGTGAGCAAACCTCCAAACAAACAGGGAATACATTTGTGCTTTAAAATAAACAGATCTCTTCCGTGCTTAGTTTCTTGAAGTATAAATTTTCATGTAATCTAAGCACATCTGCTCATAATAATTAACTTCTGTGGAGTATGAAAGGAAAAGCTACATCAGCTCTATGGTATGATAAGATGGATTGCTTTCTATCTGTTCATCATAATGATTAATTGTGGGGTTTATAGGAAAATGGCTGCTTTTTATTCATTTTCGGTTTTAGATCATGTATCTTGCCTTTTTTAAGCTTATTTAAATGTAAATACTCTGCAAATCTGGTATGAAAGCATAAAGTTTCCAATTTTAAGTGCTTTGATGAGAAACAGGGAAAAATGTGTCTCTGCTTAAATTGTCTTATCTGAAGACTTTGAAAGATGCCTGTGTTTCCTAGTGAGATGAATTTCACAGGTAAATGTAAATATAGAAAGTAACCATGAAAGAACTTTAAAAGGATTATGAAATTTGATTTGACCCCGAGGGCTGGTGTTTCCAAGGGGCGAACTTAATAACAACGAAGCATATTATCAATTTGTAGTTGGTCCTGTGGTTTTGCAAGTCTTAGATATTTACTATGAGTGAAATAATCATCTGTTGTGTTTCCAGAAGTTAACTATAATTCTTGGGCTTTAGTTCAGTAAAATGGGAATATGTGTTTTGTGGAATGTAAGCTTTCGGGTTTGTGGTAGAAGTAGTGTAGACAAGAAGGAGGATATACAAGTACAGCTGTCGATTGACGCTAACCTGTCAAGTGGGTTGATCAGGGGAGCCCAATAATCCTGTTATACTTCCTACCAGGGCAGTCGTTGTCGCCTTCTGATACTTGAAAACAGGTTAGTGTGGATGGTATAGATGGAGGTTGGCCACAGGTTTCTATTGGTGTTGAGTTTGCAGAGTAAGAATGGTGGAAGCAAAAGAAAAGATGTGTGGAGAGCATTTATTGAGCAAAAGTCTGAAACTCAGGTAAAGTTGCAGGAGGTGTGTACAGAATTTAGCCTGCTATTTAAAAATCTATCTGGGTTGCTCAAATCATATTGATTAAATGGTAAACTAAGTACTTTCTTGAAATCTTGCAGTGACTGGCATGGACTCCCTGATTGAAATATACTGCAAACAGAACACTGAAAAGGAAAATGTCTTTACCAGTTACAGTTATATTTTTATTTTTTTTTTTCTTTTTTTAAGGGTTTCTTATTAAAAATTCCATCCCAGGATTTTCTCAGAAGATAAACTAGACTCAACAAAGACGTTAATGCAAAAATAAGCTATTGCAATGGCATCAATGAACAGATACAATAAGCAAATAAGCAATTTGCAGATAGAGTCAACATCCCATGAAATGTTTATAAAGGTAATATTTAAGATCTCATAAAATCAAATTGTATTCAGATACAATAACGAAAGTCGGTAATAAAACAGTGGTGAATGAGGTCCAGAGAGAATCATAAAGCAAAACCCTCTGTTCCATTTCAGAGGTTTTCTTTAGTGCTAAGCATACTATATGTTTTTATGGCAACTCCACCCAGTCTTTGCTTACCTAGTTACTCATGGTTACACATACGGATCAAACTGCTAAAGGCATGTGCTTTTTGATGCAATATAATTTAATTATTAAGAAAGTCATTTCGATGTCATTGAGGATTCACGGTGCTGAGCATTTTTAGGATTTTTGTCCTCAAGGAAAGAAGCTATTCTAAAATGAGGCTACCGTTCTTTGTTTTCTTTCCCAGAGTCCATCAATGTATTACAGAAAGAAGGCTGATGCATTTATATTTTTCTTTTCTTTTGTTTTGTTATCTGTGGTAGCCATTGTTATATGCTGGATAATTATTTGTTCCATTATTTTTGTGCAAATCACAAATAAGCTGATGAGCCTGTGCTTCCATACCCCTAATCTTAAATAAAAAAATAAAAATAAATAGAACTCTTATAAGGATAGGCAGAGTGTTTGCTGATAAGTTGCACTTTCTCCGTAAGGTCTCAAAGATGTTCATTTCTGACACATCAAGATTGGTTTCTGTAAGTTTGCTAGAGCCAGGATTCATTAGGACAGACAGTTTCAAAATA
>KL289315.1:0-13981 GCA_000699545.1 Podiceps cristatus | reverse complement strand
GATCACAGCCGTGAGGCACTTGTCTTATGAAGGCAGGCTGAGAGGGTATGGGTTGTTCAGCCTGGAGAAGAGAAGGCTGCGGGGAGACCTTCTGGCAGCCTTCCAGGGCTTAAAGGGGGCCTATAGGAAAGATGGGGAAGAACTTCTTAGCAGGGCTTGCAGTGACAGGACAAGGGGGAAGGGTTTTAAACTGAGAGAAGGGAGATACAGACTAGATAGAAGCAAAAAATTCTTTGCAATGTGTGTGGTGAAGCACTGGCACAGGTTGCCCAGAGAGGTGGTAGAAGCCCCATCCCTGGATACATTCAAGGCCAGGCTGGATGTGGCTCTGGGCAACCTGATCTGGTTGCAGATGGCCCTGCTGATGGCAGGGGGTTGGACTAGATGGGCTTGAGAGGTCCCTTCCAGCCCGGATTATTCTATGATTCTTTGATCCCCTTTCTTACTCTGTTCTACATCAGACATAGATCCATGCAAGTAAGTGGACCATAAATAGTTTCTGATGTTCAGGATTTGATGTCTTGTCTCCTCACCCACACTGCACTTGTGACCAGAGACCACCAGTCTCTCCCGTGTGACCTTGCTGGGTTCCCTTTCTCCCACTGGGAAGGAGCTCGTGGTCTCAGCCAGCTCCCAGCAAAGGCATCCTTGGAAGCAACTGATGAACGCGCTATGGATGTCCCAGCTGGTGCTGGGGTGGGGACGGTACAACACCAGAGACGGCAGCAAGGGAGAACCGCATTGACATTGATTTTGGTTTGGCCACATTTCAAAAGGGGAAGTTTATGAAATCAGTGCTGATCTGCCTTTGCATAAAATTTCATGAAAACTGGAGCTGGCCAATAGTCTTGAAAAAAATCTCATCCATGTGAACTCAGTCCAGAGATTTAAGGAATATGTTGCAAAGTGCTTCATGATGTTAAGAGAGTCCTTTATCCTTTCCTATTTCACCTTCCTGTAACTGCGCAGGAATCGTACCTCCTCGCTCATCGCTCTGTGTGTCTGTGCTCTAGTGAATGCTTCGGCTTCATTATAAGTTCATTAACAATGTCATTTAGTGGGAATCTACTAATTGTTTGCTAAGTATTTGCTTGCCTCCCACTCAGTTTGTAATAGTATTATTCATTTTACTTTGTAAGTAATCATAGACTCTACATGTAAAATTAGTCATTACTTAAGAAGCGAAAGATTTATTACAAAACAAATCAAATTTCAAACTCACTATAGTGAAAACACAGTTTTTAGATAAGTCTTCAGCTAAATAATACAGTCAATTCACTGTACTATGGATACAATGCACTTTCTGTAGGAAGGTGTATTTTTAATGTTTCATGATTTTTATGTACGGTATGTGCCACCTGATAATATTTAATGTATATAATATTTGTTAGTGTTCAGAAATTTAATTTATAAAAGAAAATACTATTTAATTGAAGGACTTATGTTCTTGAAAGTTTCGGTGATGGTATTTTTAATAGTAATTTTTAAAGCAGTCTGTGAAGACGATAAAAATATCATCATTACTAATTCTAAAACTACTTTTTTGGGAAGAGTATGGGATGAATGTTACTGTTGCCTTCAAAATAGGGCTTTTGTAGCAACTTAATTGGAGGGAAGATTCCTACAAAACGGATGGCAGGGCAAGTTGGAAAAAAGTGACATATAATTGTGAGATTATTAGCATCCTTACCTGTGTCTGGTGTGCTTCATGTAATAACAACAAAAACATGGGCAAGTCCCAAATTCCCATGTCTGCTAATACAACGTGGAACATACAGCTGTACATATACACTGAATTTGTGGTTTCTGTCAGCTCATCAAACGTAAAATGCTGGAAGCGCCACTAGAGAGCTTCCAATCTATTTAAAGCCTTTCAAAAAAAAACATTCCTTGAAGTATGTAGAGTTGTACCTCTTACACCTTAGCTGAATTTGCTCATAAATGTGTGTATATATGTGTGTGTGTATAAACACACACACAAATATAAAGATACCAGCGCTATCTGATGTCTTTCTGTTTATTATCCCTTTGTGCTGGCAAACTTTACGTCCCCGATAACACTGTAAAATTTTGAAAGAGCTGGAGCTTGAAGGCTTATTAAGGGTCTGCAGCCAGTGCCCTCCTTTGGAGGGACACGTTTGCATGCAAACAGGTACCGATTGCAGCCGGCTTGGGCTCCTACTGACGCCTGGTGAAATGACTCTTGGCTCCAGACTAGAAAGAGGAATTTTGGGTTATAGAGCTTATTTTTTGCTTTTGGTATCTTATTTGTTTATAATACCAAAGAGAAGACATTTCTTTGGGGATCACAGCTTTAAAAACTTGTTGCAGAAGTATTTTTAGTGCGTCCAAGATCCTCAAGGAACATTTTAAGGATGGGATACTGATGTGGTTTGTTAGTGAAGATGAATTCTTCCCTTCTGTGAAGATGCCAAATGCAGGCATCCCTGAGCTCAGCCAGCATAAAGATTGCTCCACGTCACCTTGGCTAAGCCGTGCCAAGAAAAGCATTGATTTTTATCTTCAGAGGCTGTATACAGACCTTTGTTCCCTGGAGCAGCTGTAGGGGGATGCAGGGAGCATAAATTCTCTTTTTTACATTATCTCTCCTTGTACTGGGGACCTCTTCTATGCCTAGAAGTCCTCCAAGAACAGGACATGGATCGTGCAGTTGCAGAGAGCTGTACTACAGGTTTATTTGAGTGCTTCTGCTTCCTGAAGCTACTGAAAGATCTGTAAAAAGCCTTGAAAGAAAACCTGTTGAAGGAATAGAGCAAAGGAAAACATTAAACCAAATGAAACCACTGAAGTGCTTTCCAGCCCTCGTAATTTACTGAAGATTATCTTTTCTGTTTTCCAAAGTACAGTTTGTGTGCAGAGTGCATCTTTAACTAATTTGTGAAGTAGCCTCAAAGAAGAAGTTGTGGCTAATGTAGAGTCCTCTGGAAGTTGTCCGGGCAACCATTGATTGCCTGCAAATAGAGACAAAACAATCAATTTATTTTCATCAGATAATTAGAGAAAAAATGACATTGTATAAAATTACAAAGCGTTTTCTGGGCAGACCATTACTAGAGTAGGACTTTGCATTTTGCTCCTTGACCTACCCATCAAAACACTATTTCCAAGTTCTCTGGTTTCCCCTGGAGATAAATACCTTGTCCTTGCACTCCAGAGCACTGGCAGCAGCTAATAGATGCTTCAGAAATGTTCCTGTATATTAACATTCAGATTGTCTTGGTTCCAATGTGTTGAATTCATGCAAGTATAAATAATATGACGTGTTGTTATCAAAAGTAGCAGATGTTAAGCTAACGAACAGATTTCTGTGGTTGGAACAGGGCGAAGCAGAAAGCGAGACAAATGCCAGAATACAGAAGTTTATCCTCAAGTTGAAACAGAGCTGTGCCCCTGCGAGGTGTTTACCTCCCAGCCCCATGGAAACTGGTCTGACTGCATTATCGGAGGAAGTACATCCGAGCCACGGTTGGGAACACGATCCCGCGGAGATGCCAAGGAGTGTGGCGAGGGTGTACGACTTCGAGCTATTGCCTGTTACGATAAGACTGGCAGACTTGTGGAACCATCTCGCTGTAGCAGTTCGGGTAAGGAGATTTAAAAAAGCACACAGCACCCGTAAATAGCCCTGATGCTGAGCACAGTTACCCACTCAGTGGTTCGTTTGGGTGCCTGTCAAGGTGTGTACCTGTTTACTTGCTGGAACAGCTTTCAAAAGGTTGCCATGAGTATTGAACACTGTTCTTCTAATATCATCTTCTCGCTCTTAATACTAAGGTTTTCCTCAATATAAGGGTCTGCTGGGATTTGTACAATGGAAATGAAGCAGAAGAGGGCTAAAGTCGGCGATGCTGTCGGAATACCAGAGGCATTTCTTTTATTTGTTGTGAAATCCTATAAAAGTACAAGCTGAGGAGGAGGAGAAAGTATATTTCAATTAACGTTTTGTTTGAAGATGTTTCCTACTTCAGCTTTAATTGTTTATAAATTTTTATTACTCTTCACTAAATTTGGAGGTCCGTACAGTTGTTTTCAATGAAGGAATTTTCTTAGGATAATCGTACCTAATTACAACCCCCCTGTGATGTCACCTGCTCTCGCTCATGCCAAGTACATGACTTCAGCACCCAGTGGGTCTTCTCCTGGCAATTTTGTGCCTGTCTCAAGCTCAAAGTTGATACAGAGCCTATATTCCAGCGTCACTGCTTGCTGGGGCTGTGGGCTGTGGTTCTGTCCACTTCTATTTCACATATAGTCAAGTAGCCTATATCAAATAGAAATAGGGCAGAATTAGAAGTAGAGCAAGCAGGAAATGTCATTCCATCTGGATATTTTCTCCCAGTTTCCGTGATCAGAATCGTCACGCTAGATCAAGTTGCAGACAAAAGCCCTTATCTTAGGGGCAAATTCTGTACCCAGGCTGCCCCCAAACAGTCAAAAAGCTTAGGACACCATGAAATGTGATGTAGTAGACTGCTGGTGAGCTATATGATGTGAGAGGGAGAAATGATGTCTCAGGAGGAGATTAAGTAATACAAAGGGATCCATTAATGTTTCTGAGTATGTAAGGGAGCAGAGAAAGAAGTGAGGTTGCTCTGTGGAGGGTCTTCAGGATGAGGATCAGCAGCCTGAGCCACATGTAATAAAAGGGAAAAAAACCCACCCTAATGAAGTGATTCAGTCCTGGAGTGAATTCCTCTCGCAGCTGTTGATGGCTGTTCCAGCTGGCTGCACGGATTCATAAAGCAGCTTTCCATGGTTTGTTTCGACAATGTGCTGTTGTACAATTGATTATGCCTCTGTGGCCCATGAAGGAGGAATGCTGTACCTTTCCCCCACAACATTACCTTTTCTTCTGCATAAAGGGAGCTGTTGGATTTTGAAAGGTGGGTTTGCCCGTGCCGTGACTTGCTCTTTTGAAAAACTCGGGGTTTTTATCACTATTAAAAAGAGGAGGTTGTCTATGCGTAGGGATTTTCTGAATAACCTTGAAGCCTGTTTTCTGTCAGTGATATTTATGTGGCATTTTTAATGGTCTGGCTTCTCATAGGGAGTAGTAGCTCACGGGGATTATTGTTGGCTTTCTTGACTTCAGCTTTTTATCTGAGCAGAAATTATTGCGACACAGCCTTGGGAAGGCGACCTGTGTCAGAGGCTGCAGGGGTGGTCAGTACTGCATGGCAGCGCCCTGTCGTATGCCCTTCCTCCTGCAGTTCTTTACAGGGTGCTCTGAAGACCCGTCGGTGTGGAAGTGGGATGTAAAGGAGGGGTGAGGTGTTTCCACCTTCTGGGTACCCCATAAGAGTTCCCCTAAGGGTGAATTATTAATCTCCAACCAGACCCCTGTTGAATATCCAGCGTGTATAAGCTACATGCTGCTCGGTGTTGGACACCTTCTGTTCCCTGCAGGGTGAGTGGGGAAGCGGTGTTGCCTTGGTCTCCAGAGGATATTTCGGTGGCTTTGGGTGTAGAGTGCGCAGAAGTGAGCAGAAAGCTCTGTAGGCTCCAGTTCCATCACTTGGGAGCTGCCTTCCAACCAGAGTAGTTAAGTGAAGATAAGCCAGATATTTATGGTCTCTAGAGCTGGGAGCTTTCAAAATGCACTTCTGAACACATTATTGAATTAGTGATAGAAACAAATCATTATCCAATTAATAATTAGTAGAATATTATTCAACCATAATAGAGAAGAGCAAATTACAGAACTATGCTAAGCCCTGAGAAATTATTCATGACAGGTTTTTTTTAAGCAGCCCAGTTTGTCTTGTTCACAGTTAGTATCGGGTGACCTTTTAACATTTTCTAGCTGACCATATTTATGGCTAATTAAGCCATTGCCTTATATATGGAATGCCAATCACTGTGATATCTAGGTATTGTTCTTGCTTTATGAGCTGTGGGGGTAAGCGTGTTCCTCTTTCTTTCAGGTTTTACGACTTCTCTTTGTTTCCTGCTCTTTTCCTTTTTCAGGACAGCGCTCTTCCTTTCCCCTGAACCAGGACAAAAGTGAGAAGTTGTAAGACTTAGACCTCAGTTCTTTTCTGGGTCCTTTTGAAGAACTTGAAGTGTATAAAGACAGATGTAAGGTCTTCACCAAACTTTGCTTTAGAGTATATTTAATTTGTCCCAGATTTAATAATGCCACGAGTACCAGATATAGGACAACAAAAATGGTATAGAATAGAATAGGTCAGTTGGTAGCTTTTCTGGAGAGCAAACTGGGCTCTTGCCTTCTCACAGTAATGATTTTCACTTTCCCTGTCTGAAACCTGGTTGTTGAACTCGCCACTTTGGTACGATTCAGCTCACCCGTGTCAGTGTGATTTATTACGTGAATGTATCTTAGTTATCAAGTGAATGTACTGTGAATTTGAGTCTCATGTAGAAATGAACCGCTGCTCAGAGGGGTTCAGGATCTGAGGCCCCGTTCTTACACAGAGTTTTGCTAGAAATTCTTCATTGGCAACTTGAGCAGGAGGAAACAAGACCAAAAGTGCATTAAAGTCTGTCCGTTTGTGTTTGTCAGCAGTCTAGACTCTCCTAAGCAGCAGTCCAACTCTCCTAAGCCTATTATCCGCAAATATAGTAACCCTTTAAGTTTTTTTTAGCAGGAAATGGAATTTCTCCCTATTGGTGTAGTTACCACATACAGAGTATCCCAAGTCCAAAACCAGTGAAGACAAAAGCATTCCAGCTTTTACTTAATGGAAGTGCACTACTAGCTTGCCTGGAGGTCTACAGTTTCTTCTGTCAGGACTGAGTCCTGGGCCGGAAGACCTCTGCCCTCACCCAGCACAGCTGGTGTGAACACTTTGGGTCAGCTGTAGTGGCTACAGTGGCTGATTTACCTGTCCTCGCTGCGATTTAATCTTGCGTTAGCTCATGATTATTACATATGACAAACTCAAAAATACAAATCCCAGACTTTTCTGAATCATATTTCTTTCTTCACCAAACCTTTCCTCTGATGTCCGGAAAAAACACATCACTTTTTTTGGTATGGCTGGCTTTTGTGAATACTGTACTGCTTTATTTTAGTGATGTCATCATTTTCCTTGATGGCCCATTCAATAAGCTCAATAAATGAGTGACCTGCAGTTTCCCAATTGAGCTAATTCTTTTTTTCTCCCAGAGTTGGTTTGCCCTCCTTTTCCTTCCTTTTATTCAGAAATGCAGTTATAAACCTATAGATAGAGGTGACTGTCTCTAACTATATTACAAAAATGTCATTGAAGATTTGCCTCAATTTGTCTTCCCTTCAGGAGACTGGCTGATATTGTGTTCAGCTAGCTGAGAGGGTCTCTGTTCTCTGGCTGGTGTTTGGAGCTCCATCTTTGGACATGAAATTATCCTCTTAATTGTAGTTCATTCGCTTCTCAATCTGTCATCTGGGTTCCTCGTGCTAGTTTTGGATTTCCACGTCCTTTGTTTTGAATTATTACATATAGTTCCTTTGCCTCTCTTTTTTGTGTGCCAACAGGTTTTTTTCTAATCTTAGGGGAACATAGGGTGCCTCTTCTGTTCCAAATGAAAGGCTGGAGATTTCTGTGCTCTTGCACAGAGGTTTTGCTTTTGATCCGGCAGGCAGTCTATGGAAAGCAGGAATTTATGAAGAGTGCTTATACTATTCAGATTCTGCTGTGCTCGCAACAACAGGAACCTGGAAGAAAGACACAACAAATAGATCCTGGCTTTAAATCACAGAGCAGTTAGCTTCAGCTTGTAGTAACCTTAAGAAGCTTTAATTATCTCTAAATTTTTGAAGGGCACGGCAAGGATGCTCGTGTACCTCCTTATTCTTAACATAAAGTGTTTTGTTGTACGTGGTTTAATTGCGGGTGGACAAATGAAGGAGGACTGGGGTTGCTCGGAGGGTTTCCCAGCACTTGCTGGTGCAGGGGTGTCACTCGGTTCCTCCCAGTCAGGTCGACGCAATGCTGGGACTGCTGCTGGCAAGGTCACACCTTGAGAATGTCAGCTTTAATCCCGAGTGGGTGGGATTAGCAAACAGATGCACGAGGACAAGTTAAAAATTATGGTGACGTGAAAACTCGTGGGTTTTGTGGTTGCTGGAGGGATTTCCCTGCTCGGAGGCACGTCAGGGCAGCAAGTGCCAGCAGGGACAGTGCTGCTTCTGTCCTGATCAGCCGTGCCCCCGATGCTGAAGGATTTAGGAAAGTGTGCAAAGGTCACAGATCGGGAATTTCAACTCCTACTGCTGAAAACCAGGTAGCATCAAGTCTCATGGAGTTTGATTTTCTGAAAGGTCAGCCCAGAGTAGTGCTGTATTTCTGTCAGGGACATTCCTCTGGGGTTTGTGCTCCTTTAGGTGAAAATCCCGGCCACCAGCTTGATAAACATTGCATGACCTACCTGTGAGTTAACACAAGGACCCGCTCTGAAGCCCTGCGGTGTGTGAATCCCCGCACTGTCATTTTGGGAGAAAATAACCTGTTCTCAGGTAGCTTTTGATCACTAGATTTTAATAATCTTTCTGCAAAATTATATTTGCGTATGTCAAAAAACTATAAGCAGAGCTTAGTAGGTTAAAGAAATTTGACCCAGGTTTGTGGTGGACAGATAGCAAAACTTACCTTTTCTACAAGGTAGCAATTTTGGGAAAAAAAAGGTATATTGAATATATGCCTGTTTATTTTTGAAAGTTTATCTATTCTGGCATTTACTGCAGTATACATTTTTCCATAGCTGGCAAATTTTATTTTGAAGAATGAAATTGTTGCTGAAATCCCTGATTTTGTTTTTAAAATCTTCAAACATAGAAACTTTCACTTATGTTTTTTGAAAATATTCTTGAGCATTTAATTTCATTCTTGGTCTAAATGAAATTGTATATTGAAATTTCATTTTTTAGCACAAACCATTAATTCCAGAATCCAATGAGTTTTAGTTTCAGGCAGTTTCTGTACTGAATTTAATGAGTTTTAGTTTCAGGTGGTTTCTCTACTGAATCCAATGAGTTTTAGTTTTAGGTGGTTTCTGTACTTTCATACACAGCATCCAGCAAACATGTTGAGCGTGAGGCCTTGTTTCTAGAGGCCTGGTTCTTGACAGCCTCGTTTCTTTTCCAAGGAAGATGGACAGCCCTGCCTAGGCTGTCTTCTTCCCAGCTCCAGACCTCCCGAGCGACAGCTGCGGGATGCCGCCTCCTCTCTAAAAGTGTGGGAGTAGTCTTGGCATCAGCGGTTAATGGTAACATGTAGACCCCGTGTTCAGACTACCCTACCTTTCTGTTGGCATTTGGGTTTAATTAAATATTACAATATTCGTGTTTCTCTCTGTGGTTTCTCCTATGTGCCTCTGTAGCGTATCTCTCTGTGGCCTTTTTATTACAAGAAAATGACTGTAGGACAAAGGTATTCAAAGTCTGCTTAAGGAAAAAGTTTCAGCTAAAAATTCACCTTATTTTCTGCCCATCCCACCCCTGGCAAGGGAATTGAGGCTGGGTTTGGATCGCGAGTGACCAAAAGGTGTTGCCAGCTACAGAGACAGGGCTCTCCTACCCCCACATTCCCACTTCAGGACTCTTGAAAGCCACTGTCACCTTCGACTGGTTTTCTGCTATCTTGAAGCTAAATAGCTTCTAAATTTAACCCTGAAATCCCATCTGGGGTCTCCTTTGGACCTCTCTCCAACATTTCTGCACACCTCTCTGGGTGCGTGGTGGCACTCTGAATTACAGCTGGGGCTGCCAGGGGAGCTGTAAGCCCAGAAGCAGAGCCTGTAAAGGATCTGCCCTCCATTTCTTGTTTCAGTAGAGGATTTTTACAATTTTCTGTCATAACAGTGCTCAAAGAACATTGATTTATTCTCTGTCTTTTCCATTCCTTTTTTCCAAAATCTATTTGCCATATGAAAATTTGGCCACAGTTCTTCCTTCCTGGATGTTAAAAGACTTATGAAATTGCATCAGAAGACAACTGTTCAGACATTGCTGTTCTCTGTGTTTTTCTGGCAACAGAATCAAAGGTAAACAGCCATCAAAAAATGTTATTTCTGAATGGGTCAAACTGGCTATCAAAGCAGCTTATTTAAAGGAAGGTAAGACTTTCCCTGAGGCACTAGTACGTAGAAATGCACATTTTTCTAGATCTTTATCTTCTTACAGAAAGCAAATATGCATCTTACGAAGAAATATTTAGAGGATTAGCTGTTTGAGCAGCTTCCTCTGTAGTTCCTGCATTTAGTCATAGTGATGTTGGTTGTTATTCCTTGGCTCTAAATGTAAAACTTTATAGCGTGTCTTTTTGCCCAAATTTCTTTTACGCTTTTTGCTGCAATCTGTAAAATGACCCTTTTGAAGTGGCGGCAATACCAGACTATAAGGCATGATTTTTTTTACTAACATCAAACAGCCTTTCTTATGTTTGACTATGACCATAAGTCTCCACTTGCTGGACCACCTTTTCTCACCCTTGCTCATGTCTGTGCCTTTTGTTTCTATTATTAGACTCTGTCAATTTTTCTTTGGTTTTGACAGGTTGATTAAAGCTCTTCCATGGGAGTTTTTAGTGTAGAAATAGTAACTCGGTGTAGAAATAGTCTATCAGAGGTTTAGGAGCACTTTGATAGCTAGCTAATGCACTGGGCGATCTACTGCCTTGATTTCTGCAGTAGACCACAATAAGAATATCTCTTCGAACTGTGGCCCATCTCTTCGGCCTTAATAACGCATTTGTCACAAATACAGCCCGTTATGAAGCAAGGCTCTAATGAAATGTTATCACAGAAAGACACATTTAGAATTAACATTTTTCTGTCCCCATATGTCATTCCATTTAATGTGTTATACTGGAATTACAAAAGAATACTGTTTAAGCCTAAGTCTTTTCATGAATTACCTACTCTAGTGTTAAGACCTGCACTTCACGGCTCATGGAGAACTTCATGATCCTTTCGAGACACATAGCGGTATGGGGAACTGACGTGTACGGGTGGTAGTTCACAGGATTATTCTCGTGTCTTACATGGGGTTTTTTTCAGTGTTTTTTGACCTAATTGCCTTTTACACAGCTCTGATGAACAGGATTTGGTGGATGAGAAACTCAACATGAGCCAGCAGTGTGCTCTTGCAGCTTGGAAGGCCAATGGTATCCTGGGCTCCATCAGCAGAGGGGTGGCCAGCAGGGACAGGGAGGTGATCGTCCCTCTCTCCTCTGCCCTCGTGAGGCCCCACCTGGAGTCCTGTGTCCAGGTCTGGGGCCGCAGTACAAGAAAGATGTAGAACTGTTGGAGAGGGTTCAGAGGAGGCCACGAAGATGATCCGAGGGCTGGAGCACCTCCCCTACGAAGAGAGGCTGAGGGAGCTGGGCTTGTTCAGCCTAGAGAAGAGAAGGCTGCGGGGGGACCTCATTGCAGCCTTCCAGTCCCTGAAGGGAGCGTACAAACAGGAGGGGAACCAACTTTTTAAAAGGGTAGAAAATGGCAGGACAAGGGGGAATGGATTGAAGCTGAAGGAGGGAAGGTTTAAATTAGATATTAGGGGGAAGTTTTTTACAGAGAGAGTGGTGAGGGGCTGGAACAGGCTGCCCAGAGAGGGGGGGGATGCCCCATGCCTGGAGGTGTTCAAGGCCAGGTTGGACGGGGCCCTGGGCAACCTTGTGTAGATCCAGGCCTGGAGGTTGGTGTCCCTGCCTGTGGCAGGGGGGGTGGAACTCTGGGATCCTTGGGGTCCCTTCCAACGCAGACCTTTCTATGATTCTATGATTTTCATGCAAATGAATGGAGGACAAATAATTTTTAAGTGGAAAGTCACAATCTCTTCTCTTTACCTCTAATGGGGAGCCCTGTGGCAGCTGGACAGAGTAGGCGTTTTAATGGATTGCAGTGGGTGTTAAGGGGTTTCTTGTCTGACATAGTCTGAAGGTTTTCAGATGCAGCATCATGTCTTTTTGCTTGTAAGGACCAAAGAGTCCTACAAAAAGAAGAATTCCACTTTTTGCATGTAGCCCAATGTCTGAATAAAATGAGCTGATTGCCAGAGCAGCAATGGGTTTGCTCTGGGACATTGCATCCGGCAATAAAGTTAGCATGACAGGGAGAGATGGGCATATAGTGGAAATCTTTTAAGGTGCCTGATGCAGTCTGCTTGATCAAAGAGTTTGGGAGACCAACTTAGAAACATAGCAACAGCTGAATTTAGAAGATTTGAGCAAACGAGCCTGAATTAGGAAATGTGGATAAAATTAAACTTCAGCTCGGTCTGATCTAAGGATTATCATAATGATATTGATGAGTAACTGAGAATTTATCCTACCTTAGTCTATTCCTAGGTCAAAGTATATACTTTGAAATTTCTGTCCTCCAAGATTTGCAGATGAGGATGGTATGAATTAAATCACTGAGAGCTTGGTTTGTAAAGCTTCTAATATCCCTCGTTACAGACAGAGGTTCCCTCTGTGAAATCTTGGTTCTCATTTGTATTTGGTAACATGGAGGAATGACCATTAAATATCATATTATTCAACAAGATTGCATCGCTTTCTGCTTCTGTCTGAATTTATTGAAGTTCCCCAGCAGAGGAGATTGAACTACACAGCCAGTGTGCTCAAAGTCACGCTGCAAAATTGAAACAAAAGTCTATCAGGAATTCAGTACATCAAGTACTCTGTACTGGGGCCTGCTAACATCACAAAAATGTCCCATTTCCATCTCAAGGTTTTCCATCATCTAAATGAGTTGTGTTGCTCTCTCTGTGCCTAAGCTGTGGAAAACCAGGACTGTTCCCTTTCTTAAAATCCTCTTTCCGTCAAATGTTTTTTGTAATAGAGCTTTATTTAAGCAGGTTGGATGCCTTTGTATCCCTGCCTCTGTAGCAAGGTGACCTCTATTAGCAGGAGTGAAACTCCTCATCTGAGCGGGCTGGACCTCGCGGCAGCTACCTTATGTTTGGAAAAGTGCTCACGGATCTTCCTAGTGCTGGTAATGGTTAGTGGCATCTTTAAAACAGCACCAGTATAATTAAAGTGTGTAGTTAGGTTTCTTATTTAGCATGGATGAGACGAGAAGGAATTAAGGCAGTGTATTGATTTAAATGTATTGATCTGAGGGGTCACTGTGCCACTCGCCTCCCGTGATGGCGGGGAAGGAGGCTGCGGAGGTTGCTGCAGGCTCAGAAGCTTCTCCCTGCCTTTTCAGGGCCTGAGTGACCTGCTCTTGAACAGGGAGACCCTTAACTCATTCACACCTCTTGAGTTTGTAAATTAACATATATTTAAATGGAAAAAAAAAAAAAAAGTAAATTTGTTTTTTTTCATGTTGTCACAGGCTTTCTTGATAATATTAATTGAACAAGGATCTAACTGCTTTGTGTTCGTTTCTTCTGCAGAGTCGAGTGGTGGTTTATTTTATCTGAAATAAGAGCAGCATTTTAATGCACAATACTTGCTAATTACCAGGATACAAGGAAAGGCATCAGTGTTTCCTATCATGTAAAATGGAAACGGTCGCGTTGTTGTCCGAGGGAGGTTGTCTAAATGAGTCTTGTCTGTGTCTTGGGGTGGCAGCTTGGCAGCTGCAATGAGGTGGCATATTGTGTTGACAGTGTCTAACGTCGTATCTTTAGAAACTGGCAGAAAGATGCTCTCGGCGGAGGGCCCCAAACTCTGAAACTGAGTTTCTTAGTGTGCTTCAGCAGAGCCTGAAACCATTGACCTTCAGGCCATATATGATTTACTGATGGGAGCAGATATTTTTGGTGACATTTGGCCGCAGCTTCCTCCCAGTGATGGACCCTTGGCACTGGAAGATGCTTCTCGCCTGGTCCAAATTGCCCAAGTCCATACTGATCTTCAGAGCACTCTGCAGTGCACATCTGTGTTTGGAGCTACTGTGCAACTGGGCCTCTGAGAGGAGTCAGTTGCAGGAGAAAGAGGGGAATTTGACGGTCTGTGGACAATTTAATTTTCTCTTTGTGATGTTGTCGTGGTTTAACCCCAAACGGTAA
>KL289313.1:35717-63516 GCA_000699545.1 Podiceps cristatus | reverse complement strand
AGGTGAAAATTTACCCCTCTTGAAGTCAGCCCCCCTTCCCCCCCATGCCCCCCTCCACTGCACCCTTTAAACATGTTGACTTTAGGGAACTGTAGCTTTAGGATATCTATCACTTGTGCACTTTAATCTCTGTTGAAGAGCCTAATTTTGGGCCCTTTTCTTTCAGTCTTGGCTCTAATTATTATATACTACTTTTTCTTAGATTCAGTCCATCCTTTGAGTTCTGTAACATATTCTGAAGAGTTTTGCTTGCTTTATTTTGCAGCTAACTTTTAAATTGCTGTAGTCTGTTCAATGCTACCTGATCATTTCAGTTTAGAATATCTCCACCGCGCAATTCACATGCTTTACAATTAAGAAACATTCATAATGAAAAACTAGATCCAAACAATGAAAGACAAGGACAAGACTTGATCATGCAGTTAGGGAAAAAACAGCAACACCCCAAGCCTCAACATATTAATGTTTTTTTTATGTGTTTAGTTCATTGTTTTTGTCAACAAATGTTATTCTTTCCTCCTTTGTCTTGCCAGCAATGCAGTACAATATTTATCCTTCAAACATACTTTGGAGAAACTGTAATTTTTGCAACACCTGTGAATTTGCCTCTTAGACCTCTTGCAACACTGCATGCTGTCCTTCCATGCTGGAAGAACAAAATGTTAGCTTGGCAGAAATCAGCATGAGAATTTAAGACAGTTAAGGTACATTAAAGTCTTTTATACTCATAAATTCAGAATTTTTCACTTAAAGGGCTTGCATTTTTTATGAATAGACACTTAGTGTGTAAAAGTTGAATACATTCAGCACATGATGAAAAATATCTTTGTGGAAAAAGAAGAAATCGGGCTGCTAGAAAATACCCATAATGTTAGGAAAATCCCAAATTATGTGACAGTAGTTGCACATTTTTGAAGCATTACAGAATAACGTATCACTCGAAGCATTTCCCTACCCTCTTGTTGTTTTTCCACCCCTGGAACTGGGAGGAAATGGATACTACACATCCACCCATTCACAAAAATTCTGGCAGGAGGCCAGCTTCCCTCTCTCTTCATCCCTGAGCCAAGCTCTGGTCTCTTTTCCCCTTCTCCTTTCTTATTTCTCTTTGCGGTTGCTGCCTGCCAGATTTGTACCTATTTCAGCAACAAATGAGCTCTATGAGGCCTTCTCACAGAGGTCTCCTGATGTTGCTGATTATCCACACAGGCTCTCCATGCTTCCCAAAACCTGCATTTTTGCTGGACTCTGGCTTGTTGGGGATTTTTTTTTTCTTCCTTTTAGCTGTTACTTTATTTCCTGATTCTCCTTCAACTTTCTCTGTGTTCATGTCTGCCACTTCAAAGTGCCTATACTGGCATAGGCTGCTGCCAACAAGTGAGGGGAGCAAAAAATAAGGTTCAAAAACCTTTGCACGCATCCGTATGCCAGATTTTTGCCAATACCTCTTCCCCAGCTGGTTTGGCAGCAAAAGTGTAATACCTGTTATGGCGGCAGCGCCTGCTTCAGCCATTCCAGATGCCGTGGCTGGGAGCAGTGTGGCAGGATTTAAATGCACAGTTCAACATGCCATCGCCTAGGGGTTTGAGTCTGAAGCTGTCAAATGAAAAACAGTGTGTATTGAATTGTCCCCATAGTGATTCTCAGCTGCTTTGGGAATGTGGGTTTTGGATCATGTCCAAAGTCTGGGGTTTTAGTCTTTCATTTTTTTTTTTTCTCTTCCTCCTCCCCTCCCTTGTTTCTATGATGGGGTTAACACCATATGAAGAGGCACTGGGATGTTAAATAAAGAATATTAGCTGGAAAAGCTCTTCTCAGCAGACACCTCTATATTTGATGGACTGGAAACTCCCTGGCCTGCTTTAGCCTTCAGCCTGCTAAGTCTGCTGGTAAGGTATGAGCCTCTATAGGAGGGTGAATGTGTCCATATATGTTGAAGAGTGCCTAGGAGAGCCGTGCCCTGCTTGAGGTGCCAGCTCAGCTCACTGCTGCCCCGGGAGCCTAACTGGACCATTAGTTTAGCATCCTGCCAGCCACAGCTGGGTTTATTCCCACTTACCCTTAGCCCAGGAGCTTAGCACGGACGTTGAGAGTTCACTGCAGCCAGAGGTGTGGCTGGTGCTTGTGCCCACCAGTATCCCACTAGCTCAGGTGCTGACGCTGAGCGTGGTGGGCACTGTGCAGGCTACCCCAGCTCTGGGCTAACTGCTTGAAGGAACAGGCCAGGACTGTAGCTGCGATGCCGGGGTTTATATTGCCACAGCTCCTCTCTTGCTGGGAGCTTGTGAACCAGATGGCTTTGCTTACAGGGATCAGCGGCTCCAGGTTTCTCGTCCCGCTCCACTGTTCCTGCTGTACTAGCAATGACAGGGGCTGTGGGAGGGAACAGGAGAGGAAGGTTGCCAGGGTAGAGGAAAGAAGCCGTCACCTCTCTCTGTGGCAGCAGAGGGTAGTCCCTGGGACAACTTTGCAGTCCTTGCCATTTCGGGGCTGTGGGAGTATAGCAGGGCATTGCGTGGCTTGTGCATGGGAGACGCAGGTCTCAGTCTTCAGGAGGGCTTTGCTGTTCTCTGATATCCATGTGTGCCAGTCATATATCCTGCATGCAGGCAAAGCCTCAGTGGGCTGCTCCATACGGGTACCAGATGTCCCTGGTCCAGGTAGAAATGCTTCTCTTAGAGCTGAATACACAACACAGCGCTTCACAAGGCTGCTGTGGGTTGGTTAAGTTCCTTCTTCTGCCAGGCCTCTGTCAGGCTCTCAAAAAGTCTCTGTATTCAGAGTCTGCTGTGTGGTTTGCTGGGTTTGTGTAAATGAGGTGAGTGAACTGGGTTCTCAACCAGACTCATTTCAGTCTTACCATGCGCACAGCCATAAGTGCCAATCAGGAGTTATACATGTCCCCTTAAAGTAGCTCTTGTTTCAGCGTAGTCTTCATGCTCCTTCTCGCCCACCAGCTCAGCGCCAGCGAATAGGGAGTTTCCCTCTGCTCAAGGCATGTAGCTTCGAGCCAAGGATTTCTCTCTGCTGAGCTCACGTGCACAGGAGAAACACCATCTGCCCATGAGCCAAGTGCTTCAGTTAAGAACGAATTTAATTGGGGATTACTTACAGAGGGTTTGCTGCCCCCCTGGCCCCCACCCCATTACATGCAGCTTGGGAGGGGGGAGAGGAGGAAGCATGAGGCTCTTGTTTTTTCTCTAAGCCTGTATCTGAAAAGGAGACTCTCCCTTGATTTTTTTTTTTTTCAAAGAGCAAATTCTACGCCAAATCTGTAATCAGATACAAATAGGAATGAATGCCAGAAGCAAAGGCAGCCAAAGGGTGCTTTTAATCTTGAAAATTGCTTTCCCACCTGGCCAAGAAGTCCCCACATGTGCCTGGCATGATGGGTCAGCCTTCCCTGAGTCGCCCTTAAGGCCTCCCTGGTGCTCAACTCTGTTGAGTCCTGGTTATTGCTGCTTCACTTTGTCCTCCCCAAAATCTCTCAGGTGAGAAGGGAGGAAATGCACGTACATCTTGTCCTGAGGATTTATGTACCACGTCTGCCTGGGATGGAGCTTATAGCCTGGGTGCTTTAGGAAGTTGCTCTGTCGATTTCTGCCAGAACAGACCAGCCTTATGTGTAAAGGAGAAGCTCATATTTGCTAGTCCTTTTGAAACATTTTCTGTTGGTCTCAGCTTCTACTGTACCTCATCATAGGATGACCTTCACTGCATTCCAGTTTAAGGTTTGCTGTTGGCGACTGTCTCTGTTGTTGGTTCCCTCCAAGTTCTACCCATGATGTACTAATGGATCTGCAGTCCTATGAAAAATAGCTTTCCAGCTCCCACCTGCTTTTGACCATTTCGGACTGTTCAGCAAGTTCTGGAGATCTATTTTGCTGAACTGAAGAAAATGCTAAATATACTTGTTGCTGTTTTATAGCCTTAATCATGTTTGCACCCAAGAAAGGGACAAGCCCCTCTTATTTGCTCTTGATCTGCACTGAAAGGCAGCTTGTGCCACCGTTATTGTAAACATTAGTGAAGTGTTGCCATCTCGTTTTGACTAATGAGAATATGTCACCAAGAGGAATCTAGGAGCATAGGCTATTGTTGATGCTGCTTGTTCACATTCCTGTATCGAGAAGGCTGCTGAACTCAAGCGTGATTGAGAGTCTCTCGAGGATGACCCTGGGCTTGGGCATCAAGTGAGAGGTCAGTTTTTCCAAAGAGATGTCACCCCAAGTTAAACACTTGGAAAAGACAAGCCATGGTGATCTCTCGTGGAGCTAAAACAGAGATCTGGATTTCTTCAGTGAATGCCTGTTATGTATTTCAGTCTTTGAAGTACATTCATAAGATGCTTACATGAGTTGTTCTCTTTAGCTCATTTGAGGTTTTTATTGCTGTGGTAGGGGTAGATGAAATTCAACTAATTACAGACTGCTGAAGTGAAGAAAGGAGCAGAAATAACACTTGCAAAGAAAGATGGTGAGATGATTCTTTTCCTGTGTTCCTGGGACTCTTCTCTGTGTTTGTGGGTCAGATGATATGAGTTCAGAGATATATTGTCTCTGAACAGATGCTTCTGTGGAGCTTGTCTGTTTGTGGCAAGAAGGTGTACTGGATTTGGAAGGCAAGCTGTAGTCTGGCTGGTGCCTGAGATGTAGCTTAGATTAACTCTGGCACCTTGAACCACCAACCCAACAAAACCATGTGCTGTTTGCCTTGCGGAAGCTGAGCGAGATCACGCCAAGAAATAAAATTTAGGAGGTGTTATTTTAAATACCAGAGCAGGCTGGTGCATCTCCTCCTTGATTCAGGTGATCAAACAGAAGGCCGAACTGGGACTTGCACATGCAAACTAGTTTTATTTTGTTATTAATAATATATGAAATAAATATGTGCAATAAAGGTATATACAATGTTGTTGTCTGTTAAGTCATGTACAACTTAAAAGTTATTCCTATCAAGATGCTTTAAGGAGAATGGCAAGACAAATTTCAGCTGGTAACTGAATGTGCTAGGGAACAAAAAACTGCACTCTGGAATGTTGTAAAAAACTTCTACAGAAGTGGTCTGTTTCAACTTGAAGATTGGGGAATGGCATAATAAAAATAAATTGTTTTTTCCCCTTTTTCTATTAGAAAAGCCTCAGGCCATAAACATCTTGAAAGAAATGAACTTTTTTTTTTTCACCCTTCTGAATGGATCAGAGTTGTTTGAAAAAATCATAGTTTGTGCATAACCCATAAGAGCAGCAGAGTTTAAGATTCCTATTTTTAGTATCAGTAAGTCAACCAGCTTGGTGTGCTGGGAAATCCCCAACTCCTGGCACTTAAAGGTTAATATTATCAGCTCTCCAAGAACTGGTTTAGAAGATATTTTAGTTCCATTAGCTCAGCTTGTGTTATCAGCTGTAATAATAATAGTAAATTTATTGCTTGTATTATCGTAGCCCCTTGAAGAGCTGGATAAGACTGTTATTTTCTCTAGTTTATGCTGAAATTTAGGGGGTTTTATTTCCACTTTAAACCTAAATTCAGCCTTTCCGCTAAAATGCTCAGAAAGGGTTTTTCTGCCTCACATTTTTTTTAGTAAACAATCCTCATAAAGCTGGATTATAGTCTTAAAGGAGAACGTAGAAGAATCACCAGCTCTTAATAGAGAGGACAAAAATACCCTTTGTACAGGAAGGATCTACGTAGTCAAATAAAAAATCATTGATATGTGATGTGCAATTCTGGTGTGGACCAAAACCTGTACAAACAACTTTAAAGGTGATCACAGTTAAATCCCACAGATTTTAGTGTCAACAAATACCATTTGTAACAGATGTGCTGTCCTGCCATCCCTAAGTATCTAAATGATAAAACAGTCATTGACTTCGTAGGACTTAGTTTCACCCTGAGAGTGAAAATAACTGAAAATTACGTTTTGAGTCACTGCAGGATTAAAGTTATTGTTACTGAGGTGTCCTAAACTTCATGTTCATATGTGACAATACTTAATTCGCCCTGATAAAAATGTTATCTGTTCCTCTCGTCTCTATATGATAGTTGAAGTAGCTTTAGCACTCTCACAGCTTGTGAACCCTCACCCTACATCCAGGTGCAGTCAGTCCCTACTTACAAACTTTCTGAAGGATTTTTAGACTTTCGGTTGTTTCTTTTTGCCTGGGAATGAATTTAAGAGCATATGGGTAGCTGATAATTTGTTTTTTAAGGTTATGCTAAAGTTCTGGGCATACCCAGGTCTGTGCTTTATGACTGATGCCAAGAGATGCTGTCCTGATAGCTTGCTAAGATGGCTTCAACGACAACGGTAGTGATGGACGTGGTGAGAGTACCCTTACTTGTCATGAACTGTCTCGTGTCCTTTCCCCCAAACATGGAAATGCCAGTATTTAGTTTGAAACTAGCACTGGCTGCCTTCCATCGCCTCTCCTTCTTTCAGTGTCTGGTTGTCTTTTTCCTTCCTCCTCTTCTCATACTTCTTCTTTGGGATTCAACAGTATGTCATACACTCTTGAGGCATTTGAACCGCCATGTGCATTTTGTCCAGAAAGAAGTAGCTTAGTGCTTTATCTAGTGATTTGTTGGCTGTGCAGTTTTCTTGCTCTTTTGTACAACCCTCTGCTATGTGCCAAGTTAACGACTTGGTTAAGTAACGATGGAGGTGAAGTAACCTTTCCATTGCTAAGGGTAAAACTTGCCTCCCTTTGTGGAGCCAAATATGCCAAAGCAGGCTACCAAAGCAGCACTGCTTTTCCAGTTTAACAGGTTTAGCAGATGTTACTGGATTGCCACTGAGTTTATTATAGTTTCATAACTCAACCAAGGCTGGCAGCGAAGGTTTTGGTTTTTTCTCCCTTTGCTGTGCCGCAGTGGTGATAGTCATCGGGGCTCTCAGCCCTGCAGATAATCTCTTTGGGGTTATCATTTACTTACAAACAGACGTGTGAAGTATTTGTGAAAAGGCTTTTGAAGTGGCGTTGCAGGCGGATGCTGCCTGGAGCTGCAGAGCAGGCGGTGTTTACACAGGGGCAGAGGATTTCTCTGCCTGGCGTGGTTCTCCTCAAGTGCTCGTATTCTGCGGCCACGCTGTTTGCCTTTCTAATGAAGTGAACTGTTTGAAATATGTGGTAGAAGGTATTTAAACAGAGACTAAAGTAAACTTTCGGGCTGTTCAAATAAGCCATGCATATCTGGTTTGTGAAGTGAAGGAAAACAATTTGGCTGCAGCTTACCTCTGGGAAGGGCAGTTAGGAGCTGTTTGAGTAACGTACTGGGCTGTGGCAGATGTTGCTGCAACCTCTTACAAGCCTGCAGTGATGACTGCTGCTCATGTAGGCATTTCTCAGGATGCTGCCTTGATGGAGAGCTCAAAATTACTGTCGTTATTTAAAAAAGGGGATTTATTCATTAGCTGCGAAAACTTGGGTACATTCATATTTGATTAAAACCATCCCAATTAGACAATGGACTGTTGAGAGCCAACATATGCTGTTGCCTTTATAACGTCATTAGTAACCCAGAGTCCCCACTTTGAAATAAGATCGTGCCCGAGTGCGCAGACATCTGTTTCTGCCTAGCCAGATGGAGGTCAGCAACATAACTTAAACTGCTAATCCTCATTGCGGAGAGGGGAACAGGAATCTGAGGAAGGTAGTAACAAATGAACTTGGATCCTGCTCCTGGCAAGGCACGAGGTATCGATGGCTGATACAATGCTTGGAACATGCGCTGCAGAGCCCTGGTAATAAGTTTCTGTCTAACCACAAGCAGAAGTTCAGAGAGCAAAGGAGGGCTGGGGGAAGTGATACTCTTTGTGGTTATGGCACTGCAGTTCGTCTCGGAGAAGCTCAGTGCTGTTCCCGGCTCCACCACAGTTGTGCCTAATGGGAGCGTTGGTCGACTGCAGCACAACATTTCTCAACAATGACTGGCAAAACGGAGATCTTGATGGTGGGGAGTGCTTCTCACCCCCCGACATAGCACAAAACAATTAAAACTGGTCATGTGGGGAGTTCAGGAGCAGAGATTTCCAGCCCTGTCCAATAGACACCATATGTTTCCATCCATCATTTGTATTTTCTTGGTGGGGAAGAAAGCACCAAGTTCGTTGGGACTACAATGCTGCATCCTCTGGCATTGTTTCCCCACGCTTTCTCCTCGGGAGCAAAGGGAGTCACACACTCCAGACTCCTTGGGTTCAGCACAGAGATTAAAACAAACAAAAAGTCCTTATGCTCCTGGAGTGCAATAAATATGCTAGAATTTCAATAGGATCCAAACAAGCAACAATAGTAGCATTAAGAGCTGGCAAATCCTTTGATGCTATTGACCAGAAAAGGACTGCTGTTGTCTCTGTCATGAACATTTAAACTTTTGACCTCCAACCTTTGTGTCAAACGGCTTTTCCATATGGAGGGTTACTATACCTCTCCGAATGCCACTGCATTTAGTAAAGCATCAAACACTTCAGTGGAAGGAAACTGGTGCTTAATGTGGTGGAAAGGCTCCAAGATTTGCCAGAGGGTAGGACCAAAGGGAGCTGTCTTCACTTTTGCTGGAGGGTAAATTAAGTCCCCTGCAAAGTCCCCCATTTCCTTGTAGCCAGATTATGTCTGAACTTCTACCTGGACTTGTGCATAGCATTTGACACGGTACCTACCAGATGACATCCTTGTCTCTAAATTGGAGAGACATGGATTTGATGAACGGACCACTCAGTCTGATAAGGAATTGTCTGGATGGTTGCATGCTAAGAGTTGTGGTCAACAGCTCGACATCCAAGTGGAAACCAGTGATGAGTGGCATTCCTTGGGGGTCAGTACTGGGACTGGCGCTGTTTAACATCTTTGTCGGCAACATGGACAGTGGGATGGAGTGCACCCTCAGCAGGTTTGCTGGGATGCCATTCAGAGGCACCTTGACAGGCTTCAGAGGTGGGCCCATGTGAACCTTGTGAAGTTCAACAAGGCTAAGTGCAAGGTCCTGCACATGGATCAGGGCAATCTGAAGCACAAATACAGGCTGGGTGGAGAATGGATTGCGAGCAGCCCAGAGAAGGACTTGGGGCTGGTTTGTGAGGTCAACATGACCTGGCAATGGCAATGTGAATTTGCTGCCCAGAAAGCCAACCATATCCTGGGCTGCATCAAAAGAAGCGTGGCCAGCAGGTTGAGGGAGGTGATTCTGCTCCTCTATTCTGCCCTCGTGGGACCTCACCTGGAGTACTGTGTTCAGCTCTGAGGCCCTCAGCACAAAAAGCAAATGGACGTGTTGGAGCAAGTCCAGAGGAGGGCCATAAAGATGATCTGAGGGCTGGAGCACCTCTCCTCTGAAGACAGACTGAGAGAGTTGGGGTTGTTCAGCCTGGAGAAGAGAAGGGTCTGGGAAGACCTTCTAGCAGCCTTCCAGTACCCAAGTGGGGCCTACAAGGAAGGTGGAGAGGGACTCTTCACAAGGGCATATGTTGGTAGGATATGGGGTTATGGGTTCAAACTGAAAGTGGGCATATTTAAATAGACCTACAGAAGAAATTCCTCACTCTGAGGGTGGGGAGGCACTGGAACAGGTCGCCCAGAGAACCTGTGGATGCCCCATCCCTGGAAGTGTTCAAGGCCAGGTTGGACGGGGCTTTGAGCAACCTGGTCTAGTGGAAGGTGTCCCTGCCTGTGGCAAGGGGTTTGGAAACAGATGATCCTTAAGGTCCCTTCCAACCCAAACCGTTCTGTGATTCTATGAACTCTGCATAGAAACATGGAAGGGAGGACTGCATCTCAGCAGGCAGAGCACAGACATCTTAAGTTATTTTTATTACCACCATGTGCTTGACTTTAGCTGTAAACCAACGCGTTCTTTTGTGCAGTGTGTTGTGCAAACATACAACTGAAAGATGGGCTTTTGCAGGCTCTGCTTGTGCTGCAGAGCTGTATGAGCTGGATCCCACAGCTTGGGCACTGCTTTTGGTGACGTGCTGCTTAATTATCAGGGGAGTGGGTTTGCAGCCATCTTGGCCTTGGGGAAGATGCCAGGACTGTGCAGAGGATAAGGGGCCATATTGGCCCCACCTCAGGTCCATCTAGCCTGATATCCTTTCCAAGCAATGACCAAAAGCAGATGCCTAGTAGTTTATGTAAGAACAGGGCAGGGGACTCTCCTCTTTTTTCGCCCTCAACTTCCCAAAATTTGCAGTCCAGGAGTTTCCTGGCCCTTAAGTGGTTTCTACACATTTGGACACTTACTGTATTTCTCTTCTGTGACTTTCCCCTTGAGGCCATTTAAACTTTTGGTGTCCGTAGCCTCCTGTGGCAGTTGGTTGTGTGGCAGGGAATGGTGGTCTCTGCGCCTCGTCCTCCTTTGGCCATCTTTCCCTTCCTCTGGCTCCTGTTGTTTCCTCATATCACCCTTGGCTTCTCCTCTAGGATGAAAAAAGGAATGAAAAGCAGTGGCCTCTTCTTTAGTGCCCCTTTACCCACTCAAGGGTGCAGAGGAACAGCCCTTTCCCATTTCTCTCATATTTATGTAGTTGTGCTCCTCTTAATTCTACATTTTCTCTCATCTTGTCCCTTAATCAGCAAGCTGAAGAACACAGCTATGCCTAGGCAGGTAATGTAACTTTTTCGCCAGTCCGCCTGGATTGGAGGCTGGAGAAAGCGATGCTGTTGTAGTCCTGTGTGGCAGTGCCAAGAAGCTCAGTCACATACTGGGGCCCTATTGTGGTAAGCACTGTAGACAGATGATGTAAAGATGGGAAATGCCCCGAAGAGTTTGCTTTTGAGCCGTCGCTGTGCAGAAAAACCTTTGCTAATGCCATGAACTGCTTTGCCTGCTACTGTGTTTGTATACTTCTGCCTGTTCCTGTCTCTGTTCTTCCAGTTTTCCTTTTCTCTCATTAACAGGAATGTTTTTCCTCCCTGGTGAGGCTGGGCCTACACGTGCAGTCCGTGAAGCTTGTGTGAGTAGGACGCAGTGCGGGCAGGAGAGCTCAGGCAGTGCTGGAGCTGGTTCTGCAGCCAGGTGCCCTCTGCAGTCGTGTGCCCCTGCTCCACAGCACTGATGCGACCAAGTGCGGCATCTGATTTTGGTACATCACGCTGCTAATTCGGGGCTGTCCTCACGGGGCATAAGGACTGTGAGCGTTAATTGAGCGGAGGTTGCCAACTCTGATTTTTTGATTTGTGTTTTTAAACAAGTACACTCAGACATAAGTGTCCTTCATCCCGTTTCTTAGCGGTGGTGCTAGCTCTAAGGGGGTGATGTAGAGGCTTGACCACTTCTGGTAAGCAGCATTCAGGTCCCAAAGCAAGAGAAGCGTAGGCCAGATCCTGCCACCATGCTTGCAGAGAACAAGAGAGGGGAGGAAGGTGAATATGTTGATATGACTTTGTGAGGAACTTCCCATACACTGTAGAGAGAAAAGCCCTTTGGTGGGGAAGAGGAAATGGGGGGATCCTAACAGTAATCCTAAAAACTCTACAGAAAGTGTGATTATATCTAAGGATGATACTCTCACCCTCTGAGTAATAGGAAACAAAGAAGTTGTCTGTAAAGAAAAACGAACTTAAAAAAAGATCATGAACAAAACCCGAGCCATTTGTAAAGAACGAGCAGTTTTAGTCAATTGAACCTCTCTTTTTAAGGAATTAAAAATTATAATCGGTAGGGGATAAAATACTGTTACTCTAGTCCTTCCTTGGGACTTTTCACTGAAGAGGGTCAGAGTGCCTGAGAAAGGATATCTCCGTGTTAACAGTGACCAGACTGAGGCACAGGGAAGTGGCATAATTTGACCATGGCCCTTTTCATTAAAAATATTTGCCTCAAAGCTTGGCTTGAAAAAACTAATTCAGATTGACTAGAATATCGACAATATGACATTCTCAAAAATAAGCTGAATGAGCACATAGGATAAATGTCAGTATGGCAAACTAAGGGAACTCGCTGTACTTCCCATCTTCAGTAATGATCTGAAACAAGAAGTACCTAGCATAAAAATGAAATATAAGGGAGAAACTCTCTAAGAAGCTGAGGGAGGATGAGGGAACAAGGAGGAAGAAAACAGCTTAAAGTCAACTATTTAGAGTTGTCATGAAGTAATAACCAAGAGGCAGTTGTGTTGCCTTTACTTGACTTGAGCAGTACCCATTTCACCAGCAGTCCCCTAGAAATGGTAGGGTAGGTCACTACCACATGACGAAGGCACTGTGTCAGAGTTGGGAAATGAAAGGTGATGGTATTTGGAACTGTATCTGGAACACATACCCCTGCTGGAAAGAGAAATTTGCAGAAATAGGTTATTTTTGTATCACAAATTTCTAAGGCTGCCTCCTCCTCAACAGTGTCATGTCAGCATACGCAAAAAACAAGTGACTGTGATTAATTTAGAATATGGACAAAGAGATTAAAGAATGCAATAAATGTATATTATCAAGTGGTCTGACAGCACATGTGATAACTATCTGCTCATCTGCAAAAGCTTGAAGAGTGTAAACACCACAGAAGGAGAGTAATTGCAAAGGATGGTACAGAGAGAAGCTGAATAATTATGAATATTTGGATGAAATTTTAAAAAATCAGGTTGAACAGCAGGGAAAAAGAAATCTCTCCAAGTGTTCATCTGATTGTGCATCCCATACAATCTGAACTGTTTTAATATCTAAAAATAGACATAATTGATCTAATTATACTTTTCCCTCTCTAATTCCTATCATGCCATAAATTACTCATCAAAGCTGCTAAGTATAACCTCTTTCCAGGTCTTTCACCCTGTGGTCCAGACCTTCAGCTGCTGGAAATCTGCTTAGCTACAGTGATTTTCATCATGCTATACTGATAGTCAACTTTTCGATGTTAGGCCTTTCACATACCTTTTAAACTTGATTCTGGTACACAGAAAAGCACACAAGTCTCCAAAGCATCATTTAAAGAAATAACATCTTCAGACTGACTCATGTTGCTGCTTTATAAACTTATTAGGATATCACCAAAACTTGTTGAATTACCCAGCTTCTCTTTATTTGTTCCCACCTCAGAACAGCAGCAATACAAGGATATTTCTAATTTTTTTCTAGTTTCTAGTTTTCTGTTACCTCTTCTTAGCCACATTTACCTTTGCATCTTACAGATGCTTGTCATTGCTGAGTTTATGTTTGCAGCTGATAGCAGAGTATTTGAATACTTTCCTTGAGCTATGTTGAGCAGTAGGGAATAACCAAGCTATTGTGTGGCAGCTCCTTGTTCCCACTGGTCAGGAAGCCCTTGTTAAACCTCTGCTTAGGAGTAGCTTGGAATTGAGAGTCTTGCTGCGAGATTTCTCCTTCATTTCTCTCCAGTGTGGATCAGGATTTCTTTCTTTTATCATATTTTCATTTCCTTAGTTTGCACTCTGTAGCTCACCTTCAACCACTGGAATTTGCTGTGTATTACAGGAACAGGAATGCATGCATTCATAGGTACAAATTATTTGCGTATATATTGTAGTTATGCATCTGGTTACTTGCTGCTTATAGAAGAGGAAACGCTGAGGATGTGATCCTTCGTACGCATGTAATCAAAGGTGGGAAGCATTCCCAGAGCAGCTGGGTGAAACCACCTGTCTGGGGTTGCTGAGAGTTAAACGTGAATGCTTGTTTTGTTTTCTGTAATTCCTGGGGGGTGTGGAGAATGCACTGACACATGGTGGCATGAGAAGTTAGGGGGAGTAAGAGTAAACCAGCAAGCGTGCTGCAAGGCAGAACCTGAATTATTTTTTCACTGCAGAGTCCATCAGAGGTAGCGGGGGGAGGGATTTCTTTTGTCAGCTTCCTGGCAGAAGACAATTTGTCATTTTCTTGCGGAGACCACATTATTAAGTTTGTTAATAAATGCTGCATGGGGTCCAGAGGTTATGAAAAAGACGAGCTGTGTTGTACCAAGAGCCAACTGCATTAGATGAAACAATTTTCCCTCCAAGTACCATGGTGATGAGGCCAAGGTGTCTCATCGGCATCGTCTTTTCCTGAAAGTATGGGCGAATGTACAGATGCTGGCTATACGCAACTGTTGCTCACGTTCATGAAGGTTTTCTAAGGTTGCTTATAGGAGGAAGCAGCCAGTGTTGTTTGGGTGGAAGAGGCTACTGAGGTGGTATATTCCTGGTGCATTTCCACCAATTTACTGTTTGTTCTTGGACAAACTGTGCCAGTGGAGTGCCTCGGCTTTCCTCCTCTGAAAATGTGTGTCCTGGGGGGTGGGCTGTGGGGCAGCAGTGCTGTGCCCACCCTGCTCACTGGGCAAGTTCACAACTGCATGATCAGGGCAGCACAAGGAGTCCTATGTTATTGGTAAGTCCATCCCAGTGGATGCAGTAATTGTAAGTCACTGGGCTGTGATGAACCACAAATAATGTTTTTAAAGAATTTGAGAGTCTTCAGTCCAAGGTGTTTTGTACATGCTATGTACTTACTACCCCGTAAGTCTGTCTCTTCTCCCTCTTCTCCCTCTTCTCCCTCTTCTCCCTCTTCTCCCTCTTCTTCCTCTTCTCCCTCTTCTCCCTCTTCTCCCTCTTCTCCCTCTTCTCCCTCTTCTCCCTTTTCTCCTTTCTCTTTTCTCTCCTTTCCCCTTTTCCCCTTTCCCCTTTCTGCTTTCCCTCTTCCTCTTGCTTTTCGCTTTTTCACATGGACAAATGGTGGGGAGCACTGGAGTCAGCTGAATGGACTTGAGGAAGTTTAGTTAGTATTCCAGAAGGCAGTCCTGCCTCTGAGACAGCAGAGTTGCAGTGACTAGGAGGAATAATAAAGCGTTCAAACTGAAATCAATCCAGCAGTAATTTAGCCAATACCTGCAGCAAATTTGGCATATTAAAGACTTCTCAGTGCCAGCTGATGAAATCATTTCCAGTCGCTTTTCTTCCAGCACACCAATAACTGCTTCTCCTTCATGTGTTTGGCATGATGGTTGTTGTGGAACTACTAAAACCAATATAACATGTTCCCACAAGGTGCTTAAGTTTACAAACTAAAAAGTGGTAAAATAGATGGCAGGTATCTAAGATGCCCTGAAGTCTTAATTTTTGGGTTTGCAAAGGTAGAAAATAATTTTTCAGCCATAACAAGAGGTGCAGAGCTAGAGAACTGGAGCTGGGCTCTAGTTTGTGAGATTTGGCCTGGAACTCCTGTGGTTTATTTTTAAGATTGGTGTAGGCTGTGCAAGCACAAGCGGAGTTTAGGGAGGGGAAGTCTGATTGTCATTAATACTCACAGACATGTGGAAGGGATGTGATCTGATTGAAAATTGTGTTTTTCACTGAAAGTATTATAACTGCTGTATGTTATCACAATTAACATTTAGTGTTACTGAAATGGAGAGGACTTACTAATTAAAAATTCTTTTTCTCACTCTCCCTCTGTCCATTTCTTGGCTTTGTCCATCTAGTTGCTTTTTTCTTTCCCAGTTTTGCCATGGCTTTTTCTTTTTCTACTTAAAATCTCCTTCTCTGTGAAGTCAGATAGTGAGTAGTCGCGTCCATGTCAACACGATGGTTGCCACATTGGAAGTGCGCAAGTGCATGCACGCAGACACGGACATGCAGACACGGAAAAGCCTCCTGAGATAACTGGCTGCAGCACATCTGGGGATCAGCCTGCAAATAAGCCGTGCTTCAGATGGCAACCAGCCACGCTGAAGCAGCAACCCCAGTCACCACAGGGAGACTCTTCAAAGTGCACAAAGTTAAGTGCATGCATTAACGTGTGGCGGTGGCTCGGTCATTTTTCTTCCTGATTAAAGCCTCTGTATAAGCATACATAGAGAACATAAGTCACCCCTTTTTGAGAGAGAACTAAAAAAACCCCCTAAAGACAACATGTGCTCTTACTGAGCCTTAATGCAAGCTGTAATTAAACAGATATCCAAAGTAAGGTCTTTGCTTGGCAAAAAAGAACCTAATTCTTGCCATAAAACCTGGCAATACCATTAAGTTCCGATCAGTTGAAGTGAATGTACATGAAGAAACAGTGGTGCCCTTAGGGACTCTGCAAACCTGAATATTAGAAAATTCCCATCTGGTGATCAGCTTATGAACCAAAGGAAGTGTAGAAATTTGCTGGCAAACTCTTCAAAACTGCTTTGCGTATTGAAAAGACATTAGTGAGGAGGCTATATTTTGCCTGATATTATTTCTGTTACATCTTGTGTGAAAGCTTGGTACCACTGAGTTCACTGTGAAGACCTTAATGAATTTAAGTGGGAAGGAGATTTCACCTCAAATGAGGTTATATCTAAGATAGAGTTTTGCACCTGGCTCCGTCCTGACATTTAATTCGGTGAGCTGATCATCCCGAGGACAAAGCTGCTGCAACATAATGAGGGCATCCTCCTGTGGTGAGCTCGAGTCCTGTGTTTGCTTGGCACTGGTCTCACGACACAGGTGCAGGCGTCCGAGCAGCACTGGGCCCATTCAGGCTGATGCAGACATTTTTCTACAGTAGCAAATGTTTTCTTGATGTGTTGAAAAATGCAGCCTGTCATTTCAGCAGCTGTTTTCCTCAGGGGTTTAGCAGGAATCGCAAGGTGCTTGAGCAAGTCAGTCATCTGAGGGCGGAGTGTTTTACTAGACTTACCAACAAAGCCAAACTTCCCAAATGTGGTGATCCCCTAACTGAATAAGGCTTATTTGAGAGACTGCAGAGTCTGCAGAAAAAATTATCCTTAACTTCAGTGAGCTTTGGAGCAGCCTAACCTCTTTGCTGTTGTCTCAAGGTGTTGCACGGCACCAGCTGGCATCATCTACCTTTTCACCAGGTCTTGCAGGGAATTGCTGCTGCCTGCTGCATCTCATCGGACTTCAGTTCAGGTTTGCTCTTCAGTAGCAAGAACCATACCTGCCATTTCTCCCAGTTTCTTTCCCTTGATGCTGCAGTGGAACCCTAGGTTGCTGACTTTCAGAGAACAAGTGTAGGTCTCTTCTTTTTTCCTGTATGGGAGTGATTGTAATTTGAGAGAGATGATCCTATTCATTTTCTTTAAGAAGTCAAAAAAGATTCTTGGAGAAGAAATAAAAAGGCACGTTTTACACAACAAAAAGTCAGCATAAATGGACATATTTTCCAGATAATCTCACAGTGCTAGAATTGACGAGTTTGTAGCATTTCAGACAAATGTATCTCCCTTTTTTATTTTGAGGAGACCTTGTTAGCTATGCAGGAGATGGGAGAGCATCTGAAGGAAGCTTACAGTAGTAGGCAGCAGAGGCTTCAGGAGAAGGCAATGCGTGAGGAATGTGTTTAAGTGTATTTCCAGTGCCTTGGCATGTCCTTATGAGTTCTTGTAAACAGTGAGGTTTAAGCACAGAATCAGATACTTCTGCTGAATTGAAGCTGAGGGCTCCAAGTACACAGGCAGCACCTGTGGGTCTCAACTACTGTACTGTACGTTTACGTCAGGGAGTCTCTGCAAGGATGGAGTTGAAGGATTGGCCCAGTTGCCTTTTGATGTCTATAATAAAATGGCCTAGCATATGCTGTGATAGTTTGTATCTCCACCAGATTTTTTAAGAAGTTGCAAATGGTAATAAGTAATTTCCCTAGCAGAATAGGAAGTTAGATTTTGTTGATTTGTTTTGGTGAGAGGAGTTCCTGTTTGCTAAGGGTAAGAGTTTTGTTCCTCACGTTTTAAATGAGAAACGTGAAAATGTCATTATAGTATCTTTTACACTAAGTTACTCCCTGGTTTTCTAGACAGGTAGAGCATCCCTTACAACCATCCAAGAGTCAACTAGGTCCAGATTCAATTCTAGCCTGTGAGTAGTCTCTCTCATTCTTTACCCTGCTACACCATATATAATAGTGGCAGAATGTGCCTGTTGTTATTCTGATGGTACCTTTAATGAAATAGTTACTGTGTTGGGATATGAAGAAGCAATGTGAAACTGGCTACAGCCAGAGTTACTGCTTTGCAAACTTCTTACTGTTTATTTCCATATAAAGACATGTCAACTGATTCCATTTTTATGGAGTTTCAAATGAATTCCAAGCAAAGCCCTGGATGACGGGTGTTGTGGCAGGTCTCTGATCGAAGAGTCTTTCCATATAAATATTCAATGCTCTTCAAAGTGGAGTGGTTTTGGGCCCCCAAGCATGTAGAATTTACTGCTTACCTCTGCGCAGAGGGCTGACCCAAACATGGCAGAATTTGAATTCCCTCTGTAAAATTGACTCCACTAGTTCTACACATTATTCTCCCTGTCGCCCATTTAGCGTGTTAGTCTGCTGACAGTAGAGTACACAGCACTTAGCAGCTGGTTTGTGGAACCATCAGTCAGGAAATGATATGATAAATAGGAGGTAGCCAGGTTTAGTGGCACTTTATTCTGCTTCAGCAGTTTTAGCCTGACTTTGGAAAAGTCATCATGTGGTTTTTCTTAAGGGTTGCAACAGGAGATGGCTGCAGTGTAGTAACTTATTACACATACACTTGAGTTATGATGTTCACCAGCTGTATTGCTCATGTGTAAATAATAAACTGTGAGATGGATAATTATGTTGGGTTTTGATATGCAGCTCTGCTCCGGTCGGCGCAGGGCAGACGGAGACAACTCCACGTGCCATGATGGAGTACGGCTGTTTCCCAGATGCAAACTGCAAACAAGATGCAACCAAGATACACAAAAGAGCTTAATGTGAGAGGACTCAAAAAGGTGTTCTTGGAGATTTATATCCCACGTGTTAAAGGCAACCTGTTGGTGCTTTGTGCTGCGTAGGCCCCACAAAGAGAAATACCCTTTTTTGTGTCATTTAATACTCATTTTCCATTTCTCAGATAGGGGAAGACAGATGATCGCATTCAGGAGGGTTAAAAGGTGTTTTGCTGCATGAATATTGGGGCTGCTTTTAATGGGTAGTTTCTTAGGCTGAGTGAAGGTGGGCCATTGAGGAGGCTTGGTGTCTGGAGCAGAAATTGCTTGCCTTGGTTGGGTGGAACCTGTCCTGTCCTACATGAGTAAGGGTGACAAAATCTCTGTGGTCTCACCTGTGCTCCCCAGACTCACTCTTCGGGGACATGTAGGGCGGAGGATGACTTGCCCGTGCATCTGTGAGGGCGTGACTTCCTTCTTTGCTGAAAAAATGGTGGGAGAGTTTTTATGGTAAAATGCCAGACATCTGTTTTAAAACCTTCTCCCTTCAGCTTACGCTGCTGTAGTCAAATACCAGTGGATCAGGGAAGAGTGCTAAAACATACTTCTCATACCCTTTTGCCCTTCTCCACCTTGGAGGCTGGTGAGGAATGTGTTTCAGGAGGTGGCAGCAAGCATCCTCCATTTGGATGATGACAGTGTGTTCATAGGTACCTGGTTATCTGTCACCCATCTTTACGGCTGCTGAGGCCTGGGAGTGCTCGGCGTGGGGAGCGAAGCTTGTAACAGATTGCGTGCCAAGGTCCACTTGGTGCAGCAGAACTGGAATGAAAGCTACCGCGAGTTTGAGCTCCCAGTAGTAAGCCACAATTATTTTTCATTTATGGTGCCTAAGCCCTGAGTCAGTAAATGGCAGAAATGTATTGTGGCTGATCACATGATGGTGATGTTTCACAAAATCAATCTGTGAAAGTGGGCAGGCTGTGTCACATATTTCTAGATTTTCCTGAAATACTAGGAGTATTTCCTCAGAATTTACGTGATTTCCCCTTCATCCCCTCCATTTACTCCCTCAGGGCCATGAGGTTTTTTTCCTCTAGTTCTTTCTCCCACTTCAAAACATAATAATAAAGCAACCCAACTTTTTGACAAATACCAAGGGGAAAAATTAATTTTTTTTTTAACCATCTGTAGTTGATGTGAGGGAACTGCTTTCACAGATAACATAATCTACAAGGAGGATTACATTTTGCTGAATAGGAACGGCAGGAAATACAAAGAGAAGATACCTTCCAGAGTCAGCAGGCAAAACTGAAGTAGGCTTAGTTTTACTGCCAGTGAATAATTAAAGTTTTCTTTCTTTCTAGAAGCATTTTAGTAAATCCATGACATGACCTAATGTCTGTACTTCCCAGCTTTTGGTGTCAGATGAACACAGGACTCCGTCCAAAGGGTCCATTGGGTAATAATTGGGCAGGATTGGTTTGTTTTGTGCTGCTGGAGATGCTCAGCGTCTCGTTTGAATTTTGGGCATTTGGGAGACAACGGCGAGCAGCCCCGTACCCTCCCTGAGGCACCCATATCGCACTGGTGTGCTGGCGCAGAGAGCTGTGGTCCACGCGCATTGTGTCCTGCGAAGCTGGGAGGCAACCCCGCTGCAGAAGCGGTGGAGAGCTGCCGGCCGCTTGCACTTGGCCCCTCAGGGCAGAACCCCGGGGCTGCGGGAGCGCATTCCCCCCTTTGTCAGCCTGGTTGCTGAGGCTCTCCAGAAACAGCAGGGAACTGGCCCTGGCAGCTGCAAAACCTCCCGTCCTGCAAAAGCCTTGGAGGAGGCAGGGCAGGGGAGCTTCCTGCAGCCGTGGGTCCTGTGGTCTCCAGCCGTGGGGACAGAGAAAGCACCCTTCCTTTTTCAGAGCGGTGTATGAAATGAGTCCCCCTGTCCTCGGGCACATTCCTCCGGGTGCGTCAGTGTGATGCAGTTAAGCATCGCCAGTACTGCCTTTCCCAATAGCATTTCCCTTTTAACTTCGTTCTCTGATTTACTCCAGATAGTCATTTCTCAACTTGCTGCTTCATTTTTGCTTTCCTTTGTAGGACTGTGTGTACATCTCTGAGGATATAATTTTTTTTTTTTTTTTAATTGTATTGTATTCTCTGCTTAGGCTTTTTGTCCTGATGGTTTTTTTCTTATTCTAATAAAAAAATAAATAAATCAGGAATGCTTATGAAAGGCTTGATGGTCCTTTTGATCTGACACTTCACATATAGGCACATAATTATTTATTAAAGACTTTTTTACGTCCCCTTCCATTTAAGCTATAAAAAGAGAATATTAAAATTAGTAAATACATATTCATGCAAGCACTGTGGGTCAAACTCTCCTCTCAGACAGACCTGACTGTCTGCAGCAGGGAAGGAGAACGCGACCCATAAGTTGTAGTGCTGTTGACACACGCTTTTCAATATCAGTTCTGTCTTTATGAATGTTGTTTTTAAAAAGCTGTTGCATCTACTCAGATCCAGGAACCTCACTTGTTTTTTTCAGATCCGCCTCACCTCTTTCCAGCATTCCACCCTCCTGTACCAATTGATGCAAGACATCATGAGGGACGCTACCATTACGAACCATCTCCCATTCCTCCTCTGCACGTGTGAGTATTCAGTATTTTGCCTCACTTCAGCTGCCTGGAGGAGCGGGCCAGTATAGGAACCTTTGCAGTGCTCAAAGGTACGCACCTGGAGCACTTTGCCAGTCTTGCCGGAGAGCAAGATTTACTTTGGGAAAGTGTCAAGGTTATCTGTTCATGGAGCGAAACCCAGGCTGGTGCCTGAGGAATTCCTGTTATAATAGGTGGCTGGCAAGTGTTACCTGTATGTTTTGCTGACATTTATTCTGTGTGCTGTCATTCTATGGATACTAAATTTAAAAGTGATGAACCCTGTGAAATACAGCCAGACAAAATATGTATTTTGTCTGTATTAGGCTTGAGATTCTTCATAGCTAAAATTTCCTCTCATGCCAAGGTTTTTTTTTTTTTTCTGGGGAGTGTTGTTTTTTGTTTGGTTGGGGCTTTTTGTTTGTTTTTAGTTTGTTTGGTTTTTTTTTCAGTGACTGCTATGAAGCATAATGAAATTTTTGGTAAATTTTCATAGTCCCTGTTGTGTGCACGCACAGGCAATCGGTTGATTGATGGGAATGTCACCCAAACAAAATGGCAAATGTGATAGAGCACATGGTTTACACAAAGATAAAAGAAATGAATACCAGTGATAACATGCATTAGAAAAGGCTGGTAGTGGTGAAATCCTGTAGAAATAAATATTATCTTATTCTATATGGGGAGATGGATATCAGCATTGCAGTATAAAACAGTTGTTGTGTCCAGAAAACTGCTATATACCATTAAAAATGGAGCCAAAAAGCAGGGCTTGGTACTTCGCTAAAAGGCTTGATATATACATTTAATCATATCTACTAATCACCTCTCATACTGAGAAAATACAAGAAGAAAAGCACAAGTAATACTTTGAAGAATAATGCTGGTTGTTTAGATGGCAGATTGCTTTGCTATGGCTATTAGTCACAGCTGTGTAATTACATATATGCAGAAGAAAAATGAAGTTGTTTTAAAACAAGTCCTCCTCTGTGAGCAGAATTAATTGATATTAACAATCCTAACTACATGCCCAAGTACACACACAATATTTTACTAACAGGTTTTTTGGGTCAGTCTTCTATTACTGAATTGTAATTTCAGAGCAAATTTGCCTGGAGGTAAGTAATAAATCTGTGTTGCAGTCTTCTTGGGCATTAGAGGAAAGGTGGGTATTTATAGAAAGCGAGAGTACAGAAACTTGTGATTTGTTCCTCGGAGTTCCTCTGATCCATCGCTATTTACACCATGGTCAACTACATTGTAAAATATACTAACATACATGCTTAAATTTGCTGCTAAAAACCGTTGTAAGCTGAAGGTGGCAGGCTCAGACAGAGTCATTACATGGTTATCTGAGATTTTGCAGTGCAGTGGATATTCTGCCTGCATGTTTTGTGGGGCTGGAGGGACATTCCCGCTCCTTCTGAAGCTAGTGGGGAATTAGCCTTTGTCTTCGGTGCGAGGCAGATGGGGTAGGGAGCCCCGGGAAGTGTTTCAACCTGCATCAGCAGAGGACCGACATCCAAAACCCAGGTCACCTGTGAGCCTTTGCAGAGGCTTCTGGATCCCAGGCCACGTGGGACCCTGCCTGGCTGCGCTTGCTGTGCTGAGCCCTCTCCAGAACCTGAGCCCCCCGAACCCAGCCCGTGCCGTGACACCCTGTGCCCGCAGGCAGGGCTTTTGGCTGGCTAGACCGCTGTTCCCCGCTTTGGGTGGCAGTGGGAAATAGGGACTAGCAGCCTACCTTGCTAGAAGTGCCAGGAGTTCTGTAAGAACCCTGAAAGAAAATGCTTCGTGCCTCATTTGGCATTCAGCGTTAGACCTGTCTGATGCCAAAATTGATGCGCCTTCTACGGAAAGGTGCCGCGCGCCCCCGCTCCCCACCGTACCCCTCGGTGCAGCCGTGACTCAGGCCGGCCCTGCAGAGGCTTGTTAGAGACAAGGAGATCTTAGTGTGATGTGATATGACTGCAGGCAGCTGCTTCAGAAATACTCTCTGATAATCAGCCCAAGCTGTAAACTCAGAATTTCCTTCATACCAGCCGTTTATTTTTCCATTAACTTCTGTCGATTCTTCTGCTCAGTTGGTTTGTGTCACCACAATGATGAGCTGTAGTGGACCCTTGGAGCTGTTGCGGTCGGTGTAATTAAATGTAAATACGCAATTAAGCAACTTAAACAAAAAAATCTGTCAGGCCTCAACAGCTTCTTTGTAGATTTTAAGGTTTGTCATGCTTTTGCAGTTTTCAGGAATGTTTTAAAGTATGTATGAGGTAAGACACCCAGCAGTTTTCCTGCAAGTTTTACAGAGCCTGGTGTGAGTATCATTTAAGAGTGGTATTAGAGTTGGGAGTGTTCAGAGCCATTACTTGAACTGCTGTCCTAACACCCATTAAAAAAAAAAAAAAAAAAGAAAAAGAAGAAAAAAGAACTGAGTCCAAGAAGTTACTTGAGAATTCTAAGAGAAAATGGCGAGAACACCAGTCAGGATACAAATGTTTACACACAGCTTCATCAATGACTTCATTGTATGAGTGGTTTTCTCCTCAGCTTCATAATATTCTCAAATGTGTGTGTGGTGGGAAAATAAAAGGCCAAAAAATCTGCATCATCCCATTTATCCACGCTCCTAGAAATGTGTTCAAGACCTGTCAAGCATTAGTGGAATTAGTTTAGGTATAATAAAAATGCAGAAAAAAATGTGGAGAGGACTTTGTCTGCATGATACCTACAGTGGTTGCACATAATTTTGAACAATGGACAAGTGAAAAAGTAAAAAGAAAGGAGGAAATTTTTAGGTGTTACAGGGCTGTTATGTACCTGCAGCTCTAAAGATGTCTATGTATTGATATGTATAATTTTTGTAGTTTAATTGCTGATGGGCAGAACTGTTTATCACAAGTTTCAGCCTGGAGCCAAATTTTATAATTTTGAGTTATAAACTCCTAAAATAAGGGGGTTTGTTTATGATGGAGTTGCTGACAGATGCTTATGTATAGTAGGACTAGCAGGCATTGCTGTAATTATGCTATCGTATCCCATCATTAAAGATTTCAATTGAAAGAGGTTTATAAATTGCTCTTCTTCTTAGATAAACCACCCTACATTAAGGCATCAACGATATGGTGCAGAATTAAATTAAAATCTCATAAAATGAAATATGTTCTGTATTAGCTGTTTGACACTTAATTTGCCTCTGAATGAGTAGAGGAAATCACAAATTAACCTGCCTTTGTTTTTCCAGCCATGGCTTATTAGGTGTTAGAACAACTGCAATTACAGCCCAATAATAACCCCCAACCCTTATGAATATGTACTGAAATGTGTCACTTTGTGTTACCAAAACCTGTTTGTTAAGACTGTGTAGTTATCCTGGAATTTCTATAGTACATCTTCGCTTTGTACTTAAGGGAAGATGTATGAAACTTATGTTGTTCTTCAGCAGCAACATATGAACAGTGTAATGGGAGCTGGAGCTTGGTTCCTCTCCCTCTTCCCCCTTTTTTTTTTCTTTCCAAATTCAGGGAATGAATCTTACTTTTAAAAAAAATATTCTAGTAAACTATAATTCAGGTTTGCTACTTTTCATTGAACTAGCAAGTTAAATTACTTGTTTAAACATCATATGATTAAAACAATCCAAAAGAAGCATCGCTTTAGTAATCCCACTTCTTGTTGTACTTTTGTTTACTCTCTTTAATTTTCAGAATTGATTTCTAAAGTAAGGTACTAAAGGAGAAACTGAAGCTAAACTATGTTTTGTCCTTGACATTTGCTAGGCCATCCAATAGAGTGTGATGCCTTCTCCAGTTGGCATGAAGTGTTTCAAAGTCATGCTGCTAATGAGGGTGTTTATTTGAACATAAACTAATACTACGAGAATTCCTTTTTTTTTTTTCTTTTTTTTTTTTTTTTTTTTTTTCTTTTTTTTTTTTTTTTTTTTTATTCCTCAAGAACCAAATCATAAGTTTATTGCTGGCTAACTCGTCCAGTTGCCTGACATCTTTGTTGACATTGGCTTTGTTAGAAAGAGAGTTGTTAGCAGTAAGCAGAGGAAGAATAAGGGTGTCTTGACTATCTTCATGATAGTGCAAGTGTAAATAAATTTAGAGTCCTGCAACTTTTAAAATCTGATTTAGCCAGGGTGAAAGTTTTTCTTTATTAATTTAAAAAAACCCCCAAAAACTCCTAAGGCAGAGGCAAACTTCTACTGATGGATTTAACTGCAGTGATTTAGGAATCTACCATTCTTGGTCATTCATGCACCATGCAAGTTCCAAAACATTCATCCATTTAGTCTCTGTCTCCCTTTCTGTTGCCGTCCCTTTTTACATTATCCCTGGACTGTGATTAAGGGAGCGTGAGCAGGTAAATCTAAAGGAAGGTACACTGATGTTACTCATATGCTTATGGCCAGGGGAGGCTGCCCTTGTAAGGAGGAAGCTGCAAGGTAAAGCTGCTGTCTTGTAGCTTCCTAAGATCAACGATACTGCAAGCTCGTTTTTTTCTAACTGCTGATGGAGGCTAGTGGCATCTGAGTTTGGCAGTCCGACGCTCTGAAGTGGTAATTGTGCACGTGTCTAACACGGATGTCTTGAACAGATATTCAGAACTGTGTGAATGTACTGGTACCAAATCAAAGCGTGTGTTTTGCTTGCAGTCAGTTCCAGTTCAATAAAAAGAGTCCAATTTTTAGATATGTTATAGCATATCTAATTTATACAAACACCAGTTACACAAGGGTGAAGAGGAAAGGAATGTCAGGCCCAGACGCTCAGCTTTCATTGGCCTCTGATTTCTGACCATGCAGTATAATGGGGGATGTCCAAATGTGAGAAGATTAAAGCATTGACTGCAAAATATTCTTGATTATGAGAGAAACTGCTTGCCATACGTTTGATAGGATGTTTAGGTTTTCCAAGCCACATCACTGACATTTTGATTTTTCCTTTGCGCTTTCATTCCTGAGCTCTTACTTCTTTTAAAAATATTTGTGTTTATACCTCTTAAATCTTTTACCTGCTGCTTTACCTCAGTGTACCTCTAAGCTGGATACTTGGCAAGGCATCCATCAGCTTGTCAGAGCATTCATTGATCCTTTCACGGTGGGAAGGAGAGCCCCACCCAGTGTGAAAAACATCACTGGTTGAGTTGGCTTTAATTACTTTAAGACTTGGAATGAGTTTTATGGTTTAGCCAGGAGCCATTGAAGAAGAAAGACTGGGAAGCTCTTGGGACATGAAAAGATGACTGTAGCTACAGCTTTCCAAAATCATCCATGGAAGTATTTTCTGTAAGCAGGGAGAAATCTTGTATTAAATGGGAAGAACCCCAAGAAACCTGTCCCTGGAAGTGAAGTGCAGCATCGAGACTAAGCAGCTGATAGTAGCCTGGAGGATTTTTATTGCGAGTCTCTGAGAAAGAAGCAGCATGGTCTGGTGACTCGTTAAGGTTATTCAGAGTTTGTTGTATGCCATGGATATGTGTGTTGTAGGCTCTGCAAACAACATGTATGCTGCTTTTTGTAGTGACAGAGCAGCTCAGCAGTGGTAATTCAGAGAAGTAAAGCAGCAGGGCCAGATGCCCACACAGACACTTCAGCAGATAGTTTTCATTCAGTGCCAGGCCTTTTACAAAGCAGGGAAGAGGAAGCCTGAGTCTAGACCAGAACTGCAATCTTTCACTCGGTATGTAGTGTTGCATCATTTAAAATAGTGAATCAGTGTTTTGTTTAGCTGTTGGTACGTGTTTAGTAATATTTACCTTAAGACTAGCAGATCGTAAATTCTCCCTTGCAAGCAGGGCTTGCAGAGTAGCTTCAGAAACAGACTGTTTTTAAAAACTATTCTGAAACTGGGAAAAGTTTGGAAAGCAAATTCCTGGTGGCATATATTGAATTGCAGGAAAAAAAGGATATGTGATTCTCTTAAATTTTTGATTGAGAGACAATAGGTACAAATAAGTAAATATTTTTGAATGTAGCTGTTTTAGATAAATTCAGTTACATTAATTTGATTTAGATAAGCTGTAGTCTGAAGTTTCTGCACATTCAGTTCAACTCTTCTATATATTTCTCGCAGATTTGCTCTCTTCCTACTAGGAAAAAGCAGTATTGAGAAAAGAGTATCTTATTTAAAGGTTCATTTCTTCTGGCAAATAAATTCTAGATCAAATAAGGATTCACCGCTAAAAATCAACCCCATTTTTAGCAAGAACATTTACATGAAAGTCAACAGAATTGCTTCTAAGCACACCAGATTACATTTGGTTCACATCATTCATCTGTTTCTGTGGCGGATAATACTTTGTGACATAATCATTTTCTCTGGAGTGGCTAATTGTAATGCCAAGGAACTACAGATTTATAAGGGAGAAACAATAGCAGCAGATAAATATTGCGTTAACAGAGGCTCTTTGTTCTCCTCCTACAGCCAGCTTGACTTCGGGACGGCTGGGGAAGTTACAGCAATTGAAATAAGAGGAAAATTTTACTGAGATTTTTAATGTAGAAGGAAGAGTTTGTAAAACACAATATT